>RJWT010046531.1:0-11434 GCA_004365215.1 Cuniculus paca | reverse complement strand
CCCTGCCAGTACCTCCTCTCCTCTAGAAATCTAATCAAATTGGATGACCTGATCCTCCCTTCCCTTTCAGCACAACTAACTTCTGCAACTTGTGTTTCAGTTCCCAGCTCACATCCCTCTTTTATTTTCACCCTTATCAGTGCCATTCAAAGATAAGCAAAATAACGTGCTCTATGTTACTTCCACAACTCTCACAGGTTGTTTTCCATTTCTTTTCCCTGGTGTTGAGGATCAAACCTAGGGTTTCACAAGTGGTAAACAAGTGCTCTGCCACTGGACGGAACCCCCAGGCTGCTAATCGTCAATCTGTAATAGCAAATCTGCCCGGCATGGTGGTGCACACCTGTAATCCCAGCACTGAGGAGGCAGGAAGATCACCACAAGTTTGAGGCCAGCCTGGGCTACACAGTGAGACCGTCTCAAAAAACCAAAAACTAAAAACAAAGAAAACTGTAAGTATATCTATCTATACACTTGGGTAGATGCTTTCCTCCTCCTTCAGGTTACGATTTTCCTGTTCCTCACACAGCCAGGCTGAATTCTTTGCCTCAATCAACTATTCAAACAGTGTGCCACATTGTCCAGTCCATGAAGAGCTGGAGGAATAACAAGATTCTTGCAACTTTACCTTTTAAAAACTCTTGAATAGCAAGATGGGATGACATATACCTGTAGTCCCAGCTACTCAACAGGCTGAGGCAGAAAGATCATTTCAGCACAGAAGTTCAAAATCAGCCTTGACAACATAAGGAGACCTCATCTCAAATAAAAAATAAAAAGAAGCTTGTAAGTCATTTCTTTTCTTTTCCATAGCACTCGCCTAAGTCTGGGTTACTATAATCATGTTTTAAAACTGTTTCACTGTGGGGGAGGGGTACATATCTGTCATCCTAGCACTCAGGAGGCTGAGGCAAGAGGATCACTGTGAATTAGAGGACAGCCTGGGCTACAGAGGAAACCGTTTCAAAAAACACAATGCAACGCAATTTCATCATAACCTGCTATCATGACCTTATGCCTTCATAGGCATGCATGCACATGTTTCCTGAACCCCATTGTCTGACTAGGATGTCTGTGAATTCCATTACAGTTAGAAGCAGATCCAAACAGTTCCCCTCCTTACATCACTTCAGGAAGTTCCCAGGTCTTCAATAGAGTCCAGTCACTCTCTGGCTCTAGGCAACACTCCTGTCCCTTCCCATCACACTCCCTCTGCTTTAGCAACTCCCTCTCTCCCATTCAGGCTTTTCAGCTTAACAGTCTATTAAATCTTGCTCATTTTCTTCACAATGCAAATATCAATTTCACTCAATATGTGCACATCTCCCCACCCCTTCTTTTTCTGTATTTTGAAGACAAGGTCTCACTATGTACCCCAGGCTGGTCTCAAATTTGTGATCCTTCTGCCTCAGCCTCCTGAGCACTGAGATTACAGGTATGTGCTGTGATGCCAAGCATCTTTAATTTTTTATTTTTGGTGCTGAGGATGGAACCTGGGGCCTCACATGTACTAGGCAAGTGCTCTATTACTGAGCCACAGCCTCAGCCTCAGCCTCACATCATGCTTGTTAATAATTCTTCTGTCTGAATAACAAATTTGCCAATATTCATTTAAAATCATCCTCCCCACCAGGTGTGGTGACCCACACCTGTAATCACAGTACTCAGGAGGCTGAGGCAGGAAAACCACTGTGACTTTGGCCTGGGCTACGGGGAGTTGATGATCAGCCTAAACTACATGATAAGATCCTGTTTCAAAAAAACAAAATAAAATAAAAATCCTGAAAAATAAACCAAATCAAATCAAATCAAATCAAATCATCTTCTCTGATAAGACTGTCAGCCTCATGGTGGCAGTAGTGTGCTGGTTTTAATGGTTACTGCTTTCCTGTTTCTGGCAGACAGCCTAATTTGTTAACATGTTTCTGCCAGCTTGAACTGGCTTAAACTGCCTGGTGGCACAGCCATGACTCCCCTCAGGCAACTTTTACCACCCAGTGGGGCTGTCCCATGCCCCCAAAGTGACAGTTATGCATGTACCCCTGGTGGTTTAGGGCTGCCCAGCAGCAAGACATACAAATTCAGCCCCAACATGAACATGTTAAAGGAACTAAATGGTCATTGGTGGATTGTCTGATGATTGCAAAATGATTGCCTTATCATACAGCTATGCACAAATTGAAGGCACGCAGGAATCACAAAACAAAACTTAACATTCATATAAATGCTTGTCCATAATACAACCTAAACTCAAACACTGTATTTCTAAAAATATTTTTGAGTATTTTCATTTAGGATCAAAATGGATTGGATACTGATACTCTTTTTTGAAACCTTTATCTTTTGGGGGGGGGCAGGGCCTCGATAGGTAGTTCAGACTGGCCTTGAACTCACACTATGTAGCCCAGGCTGGCCTCAGATTCACAGTAATCCTCCTGCCTCACCCTCCCAAGCACTAGGACTATAGGTGTACATCACCACACCTGTTTGGAAACAAATATCTTGCATTTCAAACTAATATCTGTTTCTTGTCTTTCCCCAGAATACTTTATAAGCATGTTTACAAAGTTTTGATTTAGAGACTGCTAAATGGGGCTGGAGATATAGCTCAGCAGCACCAGCGCTTGCCTGGCAAGTGCCAGGTCCTGAGTTCAATTCCTGGTACCAAAACAACAACAACAACAACAACATACATACATACTTTTACAATGATTTCCTGAAGCTTCTAGGCTATGAAGTAGCAAACTATAGCTCAAAGGTTTATATTTATAAAGATACAAGACAAAGAGGAAACAGTTTAAAAATAAGATGAAAGACAGGTGCAGTGGTGCATGCTAGAATTCTCAGCTACTCGCAAGACTGAGGCAAAAGGATTATAAGTTCAAGATCAGCTTGGGCACTGTAGTAAGATGCTGTCTCAAAATAAAATAAATAAATGCAAACAGCTACACATGTAGGTTGGCTTTCCCCTCAGCTCAATCCTCCATATCACAAAAAGGTGGTGATGGTGGGATAAGTACACAACCAGAAATATTATTATAATGTGTGACAACCTAAAAGAATACATAGCACTTTAACAAAGTCAATGTAGCTGCATGTGGTGGCACGCACCTGGGTTCCCAGCACTCTGGGAGGCTGAAGCAGAAGGTTTACAAGTTCTAGTCTGGCCTGGGTAAGGTGGTACATTAGCAAGACCTTGTTGCAAAATTGTAAGAAGGGCTGGGTATGTACCTTAGAGAGAAGGCCATAGGTTCCATCTCCAGTACCAAAGGGGGGGAAAAAATCAATATAGGCTACATGATCACATTAGTCCATAATCAAAGCTGCTCTGGCAGCTGAAGAGAAGCATTCCAAGTTCAAGTCCATTCTAGGCAATTTAGTGAGATAGTGCCTCAAAATTTTTGCTCTGCTCTCTAGCTACATTAGGGAAGCAGTTTTTCCTCCACCATGGCCCTCTGCCATGCTGTTTCTTCTTTGGAGCAGCAGATATTGGGCAGAAACTACTCATCCCAATTGTAGTGATGCACTAATGTGAAATGCCCAGAATTATTAAAAACTAATCATCTACCAGACTTCTGCACTCATTGTTAGTTACAGGATGAGATGGCGGGAGCTTTGCATTCATTTTGTGGCCTACTCAGTGACAACAATTATAAAAATCAAAAGTGAACATGCTAAGAAGGCTGCAATTGTTTTTATTGGCTCTTTCTGTCTCTCTCTCTAAAATAAAAAACAAAAAACAAGAAGAAGGCTGCAGATATGGAAGAAAAAGAGAAAAGACCCTGGGTCCTTGATGGTTTTATGGAATAGCAGAACCAACGCAATTTGCAACTAGTCTTTATATTCCCTTGAGATACAAGAAAAACAAATCTCTGTTTCTACCACTGTTAGCTGGGTTTTCTGTTACTTGCTGTTGGCATCATTATTAACTAAATACAGAAATAATAACGAGTCATTTGTAAGACCAGGAGGGTAATTTCTGACTTCTATTTTTAGATTTGTGTTCCTAGCAATTTTTTTTTTACTTCATCAATGAACATATCTGTAAAACAATGAATTGGCCTTCAGAATTTGTAAGTTCTGACTTTGTGAGGTACTTACTGCATTACTGGCACCAACATGCACACAAACAAATGGCACTCTTTCATTAATGATTTTCTCACAAACTTCCACAGGGGAGCTTGTTTAATAACGTATATTATTCTCTTCTTACAAAACAAATTTAAAAATCACCAGGCATGGTGGTACATGCCTGTAATCCCAGCACTTGGGAGGCCGAAGCAGGAGCATCACCAGGAGTTCCAGGCCAACCTGGGCTACATGAAAGTTCAAGGCAAGCCTGGAATACACATCAAGACCCTGTTTTGCGACACCACAATAAACAAATAAATAAAAATTTTTAAAGTGGGCCAAGAGTGGAACTCAACACAAGGTTTTGGTTTCAGTCCCCATACCATAAAGAAACAAAAAGAAACACACACCCATCTTTAATGATTTTTAGAATGAAAACATCCACACTCCATTTTGAAACAACAAGGAGAATTTTAGTTTTCTACAAAAAGTACATATTATTTCAAATATTCTTGGTTCAAATAATCATATTATGGTTTTAGCAGGACAATGTCCTTTCTCTTTTTCTTTTGGTGGGGTGGGAGGTAGACATGAGACATAGAAGATCGAACCTAAGGCTTCATACATGCTAAGCAGGTGCTCTAACACTGAGTTGCAACCCCCAGCCAGTCCTTATATTTAAGAAATGCAAGCCAGGCATGGTGGCCCACACCTGTAGTCCCAGGACTCAGGAGACTGAAGCAGGAAGATCACTGCAAGTCTGAGGCCAGCCTGAACTTTATAATGAGACCCCATCCCCAAAAAACAAACAAAAAAGGAATATCAAGTGTTCAACAGTGAACATCACGTCTGAAATTTATTTTCAATGTTCTTACAGTTCACTATAAAATGTATTTGTAGGGGAAACAAAAATACATAAAATGCCAAACAGAAATGACTCTACTACAATAGGTATTCATTGTTATAGGTGTTCCAATTACCTGTAGGCTTAAGAATTTTCAAAGGAAAAATTTGTGAGGAAAAACAACCCAACAACCTTAATAATGGTGAAGTCAATTTTTCAGTCATGGGCTAAGGATATAGGTCAGTGGTAGGGCACTTGCCCAGTGCACACACTAAATGGCATATGGGAGTCTAACAAATCCTGTTTGTTCGCTCTTACTTTCTAGAGGCCTCATGTTTATTTTGGGGACAGGGTTTCACTACGTACTTCAGGCTGGCCTTGAACTCACTATGCAGCCCAAGCCAGCCTCTAACTTGCAGTGATTCTCCTGCCTCAGCCTTCTCAGTACTGGGAGTACTGGGGGAGGAGGAGGGTTGGGATCTGGTGGTGGTGCTGGTGGACAGGCCTAGGAACCTCAGATAAAGGAAAAAGCTGAGTATCACTTACTTTTCTTTAGTAGAAACACTTGAGGTCAACGACTGTTTATTGTAGTATTCCCACAGAAAAAGAATCCCTCCCTAGCACCCAGCAAGTGATCTTTATCTTCTTACTTTACCATCATGTAGCAAAAACAAATATAGGACTCGCAAGCAAAAGTGGAATTGTTTGCATGAGAAAAGTTAGGAGAGACCCTCTCCAGTGCTCACCACAACGGGTTGGAACTGTCAGGTTCTTGAGGCTGGGGGATGCATGCTGGATTCAACGTGATTAGACTCGTGAAAATTCTTTCCTCTCTGAAAAAAATTCAGAAAGGTTCTCTGGAGGGGTTTTTTTATTTTTGCTTTTTTTTTGGTTTTTTGGTTTGGTTTGGTTTGTTTTTTTTTGGCATTGCTGGGTGAAACCCACGATCTCATGCATGCTAGGTAAGGACTCTACTGTGAGAAGCTTTGCAGGTTGGGAGCCAAGGGGCCCCGGGGATAGGGGGAGCAGACACCGACATCGCAGCGTAGCGACACTGCCACCCCAGCTTCTCGAGGGGACCCAGGCCTCGAGTGGCTACTCGGACCCGGACGCGCCGGGGGACCTGTGGCTCCAGCGGTCAGACCTGTCCTTTGTCGCCTCCCAGCCACACCCGAAGGCCTTCCTTCTGGAGCATCTCAAAGAAAGAACCCACCCGACCACCCAAGCAAAGCGGCCCTTTCACGCCACAGCCCGCAGCGGAAGCGGCCACAGCCGTCGCGACGTCACTTCCGGTGTCCTGGACGCGCTCCGCGGTTCAGTCCCGAGAAGAGGGGCAAATTTTGCTTTCTTTTGGTGAATAGGACCTTGGGACTGGTTCGCCGCTAGGGCGAACAGAAACTGGCCGAGGAGACGACCTTTAAGATAGAGGTAGCTATAGGCGACCCTATGAGCGGGGTCGTGGGCCGCACAGGAGGGGGAGGGGAGAACCATAAGGGGGCGGGGCCGAAGGGGCGGGGCTAGAGCGCAGTGTAAGCGCCAAGGACCCGAGGCAGGGCTGCGGGGGAGGGTGGGGAACTCTTAATTGATGCTCAGAAAAGCATTTCACCGTCAGCGATGTCACCTTGCCATAAAATCACACCAGAATGTGAAAGAAACGTCCATAATGCCCAACATCGCAAAGATATGTTCGTATTTGACTGAGTCACGCGTGGCTGTGAAGCACTTGAAAATTGAGGCATGTTATAAATGTAAGATAAACTCAGAATACTAGATTTGGAAGACTTGGTTTTTAAAAAAAAGAGAATCTAAAATATTTGACTAAAAGAATTGATCACATGTTTAAGAAAATCAAAGCTTTTCCATGTGCCTGTCACCTAGTTCCTGATCAGTATGCCAGCCAGACTTGTAAACTGGTCTGGAATCACAATGTAAAACACAGTGCTAAATCCACAGCTCTGAGGACAGGTCATACCAGTTCAAGAGCAGACAGAAACACATGATGACCAGGACTGACCCCTAAAAACACACGCTGAAACCCTAGCGGGTGCGGCTCAATAAAAGAGCACTTGTTTAGGTGGCCAAGGCCCTGGGTTCCAACCCCAGTACTGGAAAACGAAAACAAAAAACAAGCCCCAAGACACTGGTAGACTGGCCCCAGTTGAGTAAGTGGAAGCTGGTGAATAGGGGCGTGAATTCTATCTGCAGTCTGCTGTGTGTGTGTGTGTGTGTGTTACTGGGGATTCTGTGCAGAGCTTCACTCTGAACTATATTCACAGACCATTTTAATTTTATTTTGAGACAAGACCACTAAAATTATCAAGTTGCCCAGGCTGAGCTCAAACTTGCAGTCCTGCCTCAGGCTCCCAGAGTGCTGGGATTACAGGTGTGTGCCACCACACCCAACTCCCTAAATTCTTTTCCAAGGGGAGGTCTCTTGTTTCCTTTCCTTTTGTTTCATGCTGACCTTGTGTAGGTTTTTTCCTTGCTTGCTTTGTGTGTGTGTGTGTGTGCATATGTGTGCTTATATCTGTAGAGGATTGAACCTAGGGTCTCATACATGGTAAGCATGTGCTTTACCACTGAGCTGCACTCCTAGCCTCTTGGAATATACTTTGAAAAATCTATTGACATTTTCCAACAAATGCAAACATATGTATAGCCTATACAACAAAATCCATGCTCATTAAGACAAAGATTATTCATAGGAGCTTGATTTGAAAATATCTTTCAGTGAGAACAAATCCAAATTAGCCTTAAGGAAGGAAAATTAAATTATCCTTATTTAATGAAGTATTCTTTGGCAAAGAAAAGCAATAGTTTACGGATCATTATAGTTTTCTATGGTTCCCACTAACTTGGTAGCTTAAAATAATACATTGAGCTGGGGATGTGGCTCAGTGGTAGAGGACTTGCCTAGCATGTGGGAGACCTTGGATTTGATCCTCAGTGCTCTAAACAAAATAGCAATTTATTCACAGTTTTTATAGGCTGGGAAAGTGGGCATGGTTTACCCAAACTCTCTGCTAAGTATACCATGAGACTAAAATTACACATTGAATAGGTTACAATCTCATCTTTTTTTTTTGTCCCCTTTCCCTTGCAGTGCTGGATCAAATCCAGAGCTTTGTGCATGCTAGGCAAACGCCCTGACTCTGAGCTACACCCCGACCCACATTCTAATCTTGAGGCTCATACAATAAAGAATTTCTTTCTAATCTCCCTCAGACTGTTGACAAAGTTTATTTCTGTGTGACTGTGGAATTCTGGGCTGCTTATTTCATCAAAGCCAGTAACAGAAGCTGGGCACGACGGGGCATGCCTTTAATCCCAGTTACTGCCTAAGCAGGAGGATGGAGGCCAGTCTGGGCAGCAGACTGAGAGCCTGTCTCCAAGGGGGAAACAAAAACTAGCAACAGAGAGAGTGAACTTGCTATGTTGAGTCTTTGATCCCCTACAACCACTTTGCAGAGCAAACTTGATTGGGTCAGGCCATCCCCAGGATGGTCTCCCATCTGATTAATTCAGAGTCCAATTAGGGATCTTAATGTCATCTGTAAAAGTCTTTGTTGTTGCCACATAACATAACCAAAGCAGTGACATCCATCACTTTTGTCCCACTCTCTTGATTACAAGGAAGTTGTATAACCCACCTTCACGTAGCAGGATAAGAGTTTACAAAATGTACCAAAGGAAAACAGTCATGGTAATCATCTCCCAATTGTGCCTTCTATTCAGATGTATGGGGTCAGATAGATAAATCTCATAAATATAATGTTGCATAAGAACCCCAGACATAGAGCTGAGCATGGTGGTACACTCTTGTAATCCCAGAACTCAGGAGGCTGAGGCAGGAGAATCACCATGAGTTTGAGGCCAGCCTGGACTACATAGTGAATTGAAGACCAGCCTGGACTGCCCAGTGAGCCCCTGTTTCAAAAAAGCCCTAAAACAAAACAAAACAATGAAGAAAAAAAAAGAAAGAAAGAAACCAGACATACAAAGGATGGTTATTTAGTCATTGACAGGGTTTCACTATGTTGCCCAGGCTGACTTGAAATGACTGAGATCAAACAATACTCCTGCCTCAGTTTCCTGGGTAGCTAGCTAGACATACACAGTGTACACCAAACCCAGCTTATATTATTTTTTTTAAATTAATTTTTGAAAATTAGGCAAAATTGTTTCCAGTTTGGGGAAAGATGAAGCAAGCACAATTTTTCACATCTCACTGAACTCAGAAAAATGTGGAGAAATCTGGGTGTGGTGGTGTACACATCTACTCCCAGTACACTGGGAAGCTGAGGCAAGGGGATCACAAATTCCAGCCCAGCCCAAGCAACTTGGTAGCTTAGTGAGACTTTGTCTCAAAATCAAATAAAAAGGGTTGGGGATATAGATCAGTGTAAAGGCACTGGGTTTCATCCCCAGTACCACAGGCACAAAAAAGAAAAAAGAAAAGAAAAGAAAAGAAAAGAAAAGAAAAGAAAAGAAAAGAAAAGAAAAGAAAATCTTGGACGGAATACATAGAGCTAAGCAGTGCATGGCGGTGCACACCTCTGATCCCAGCACTTGGGAGGCTGAGGCAGGAGGATTGCCGTGAGTTTGCGCTCAGCCTGGGCTACATAGTGAATACAAGGTGAGCCTGAACTTCATAGTGAGACCCTATCACAAACAAAAAAACAAACAAGAATACATGGAACAGGGGACCATGGATATAGCTCAGTGACACAGCACCTGCCTGGCAAGTGTGAGGTTGCGAGTTCAATTCCCAGTACCAAAAGAAAAAAGAATACATGGAGCAGTTATTTGAGGAACATACAAAGTACATAGTAACAGGCGAATTAAAGGACAAGATTTTTTTTTTGTACCAGGAACTGAACTCACATCCTCGTGCTTGCCAGGCAGGCACTGCGCCACTGAGCTGTATCCCCAGCCCAAAAGATCGTGTTTTAAAGTAACAACTAGGAAACAAGAAAAGTTTTTAAAAAGAAGAAGAATTTGTTTTAAAAGAATAAAATAACATCACCAGAGCTTGGAATGTAGCTCAGAGGTAGTGCACTTGTTTAGGGTGCTTGAGGCCTTGGATTGGATCCTTTGCACACAACATACCACACACACACACACACACCCAGAGTAATACCAGAGCAGCATTAAATATACCAAATTTGCCACTTCCGGTATCACTTGGCCTGGACCTAGAGTAACAAAAAACCCAGCCCTGAACCAGGCATGATGGCACACGCCTGTGATCCCAGCTTTCTGGAAGGCTGAGCCAGGAGAATTGCAAGTTCCAGCCCAGCCTGCACAACTCAGTGACTCAGAGAGTCTGTCTCCAAATAAAAATGGGTGGAGATGTAGTTCAGTGGGAAGGCCCTGGGTTCCTTTACAGTACCATAAAAATCAATCGATCAATCGAACAATCCCAGGCCTCATACAGCAAAGGGCAACTAAGCCCAGGATCAGTTCCAGAATAGGAACTACTGGTCAGAGTCAAATTGGCTAAGTTAGACTGTCCATGGTCCCAACTCATGGCCTAAAGTTCTGGGACCAGAGGGGCAACCATTCTCTGAGGATGTTGCTATTGGGTGTAGACACTTGGTGTTTGGCAAAACTGGCACAAGGGAGACTCCCTGCATTAGGGCATTGTCCCCAGTGGGATAGGGGACATGGAAGCCATGACCCATTACACACAGTGCAACCAGGGTCTGTGACCCCTACCCTGGTCCTGTAGCTTTCCTCCTCCTGAACCTAAAGAGTTTGACTGAGTTTCCCTCAAAGGGAAGGTGGCTTTTTGCAATGGGAGGCCACACTTCTCAAAGGCAGTCACTTGGGACCCCTGCATCTATTCTTTTTCTTTTGAGACAGGATCTTGGTATGTAGTCCAGCCTGGCCTTGAACTCACAGTGATCCTTCTGCCTCAACATTTGAATTACAGGCATGTGACACCACACCTGGCTCAAGCTATTCTTAAATGAAAGAAAGGGGTTAGGATAAGGAGATTTACTTTCCTTTTTGTTTTGTTTTTTGATGCCAGGGATGGAACCAAGGACCTGGGCAAGTGCTGTTCTGGTGACCTAGATACACAGCCCACTGAGTATCTTTTATTTGATTTATTTATTTTTGTAGTGTGGAGAATCAAACCCAGGGCCACACTAAATGCTAGGGAAGGGCTGTACCATGGAGTTGCACCATGGTGCGGAGACTGAGTATCCTGGGAGCTGCTGTGTAGAGACATCAACTCCTTTCTCCACCAGCTTTCCTTCTGAGGAGCCACAGAGAAATTAAGAACTGCAACTTCAGCTGGGCATGGTGGCTCACCCTGTAATCCCAGCACTCGGGAGGCTGAGACAGGCGGATCGTTGTGAGTTGGAGACCAGCCTGGGCTACAAAGTGAGCTCAAGGCCAGCCTGAACGGCATAGTGAGACACTGTCTCAAAAACACCAGGGATGGGGATCTAGTTCAGTGGCCTAAGTGCCTGCCTGGCAAGCACAAGGTCATGAGTTCAATTCCCGGTGCTG
>RJWT010046530.1:0-11445 GCA_004365215.1 Cuniculus paca | reverse complement strand
AAAAAAAATGAAATACTTAGGAATCAACTTAACAAAGGAAGCAAAAGATCTATTCAATGAAAATTACAGTACTCTGAAAAAAGAAATCACAGAGGATCTCAGAAAATGGAAAGACATTTCATGCTTGTGGATAGGAAGAACAAACATTGTGAAAATGGCCATTCTCCCAAAATTATTATACAGATTTAATGCAATTCCCATCCAAATACCATTAGCATACCTCACAGATATAGAGAAATCATTCTTAAAATTCATCTGGAACCACAAAAGACCTAGAATGGCAAAGGCACTTCTGGGCAGCAAGGGCAAGGCCGGAGGTATCACAATCCCAGACTTGAAAGTATACTACAAAGCTACTGTAATCAAATCAGCATGGTACTGGAATCAAAACAGACCTGAGGATCGATGCAATAGATTAGAAGATACAACCCCAAGTAGAAACACACTTAGCCACCTTTTCTTTGACAAAGGGACCAAATATGTTCACTGGTAGAAAGATAGCCTCTTTAATAAATGGTGCTGGAAAAACTGGATTTCCTTATGCCAAAAACTAAAATTAGACCCAAGCCTATCACCATATACTAAACTAAAGTCAAAATGGATCAAAGATCTAAATATTAAAACAGAAACACTAAATCTGTTGGAAAACAAAGTAGGTAAAAATCTTGAAAACATAGGTGTAGGTGGAGAATTCATGAACAAAAGCTAGACTGCATGGGAAACACTTCCCAGAATCAACAACTGGGATCTTGTCATGTTAAAAAGTTTTTGCATGTCAAACGAAATCTCCAACAGAGTGAAAAGAAAACCCACAAATAGGGAAAAATTTTTAGTCAACTGCCCTTCAGACAAAGGCCTTCTATCTAGAACATACAAAGAATTAAAAAATATCAGTCCCTTGAAATTCAAAGACCCAATCCAAAAATGGGCATCTGAGATGAAAATACACTTATCAGCTGAACACATACGAATGGCAAATAAATACATGAAGGAATGTTCAGCATCATTGGTCATTAGAGAAATGCAAATTAAAGCAATTCTGAGATTTCATCTCACTCCAGAAAGAATGGCCAGGATCAAGAAAACCACCACCAACAAATCCTGGAGAGGCTGTGGGGAAAAAAGGACCCTTCTCCACTGTTGGTGGGAGTGCAGACTGGTGCAACCACTGTGGAGGTCAGTCTGGAGGTTTCTCAAAAAGCGAGGATTGGAAGTCCTATTTGACCCAGCTATTCCACTTCTGGGCATATTCCCAGAAGTGAAATCATCATACCACAGTGGTATATGTGCACCCATGTTTATAGCAGCACAATTTGTAATAGCCAAATCTTGGAAACAACCCAAATGCCCATCAATTGAGGAATGGATAAAAAAGATGTGGTATTTTTATACAGTGGAGTACTATTCAGCTATAAAGAATGATCACACTGAGACTTTTATAGGAAAATGAATGCGACCTGAGGCCATACTCATAAGTGAAATAAACCAAACTCACACGTGTAAACACCGCGTCTCCCTAGTGTAAGAAACTGAAAGAGTAAATAAGAATCAAAATCTTCCATAAATATTTTGAAAGGGTAAGAAACTGCTCAAAGGGGAATACATAGATAGGGAAAAGGAGAAAAGAAAGAAGGGAAAAGAAAAAGGATACAAAATTGTCTATATTCACTCAAGATAGCTGAGATGAGTGTACTACTAATTCTATTAGTTCTTGAAACAAAACAGGTAACATTCTTACCATTAGATCAATTTTGCTTGTCTGTATTTGGTAATCTGAGTAACTCTTTTCAAGATAACTATACAAAATAATAACCTTTTGTTATGTTCCTACCACCTTGTTTTGAAAGCCTATATTGTTATTTTGGGCTCTCTGCTATTGTTATTTATTTGTGTCTTTTGTTTCTTGTTTTTCTTGTGTTTGTTTTTGTTTTAATTCCCTCTAACACAAACAGGATAGATGTGCATGTATAGGCTTATACATGCCTATAACTACTCCTAAAGAGTTTACAAGAACTGATTTTGTTATGTGGGATGGTAAGAACAGCTACTTTGAAGAAAACGAGACATTATGGTAGCCATTGCTGATTTCTTATAATCATGTTTTGAAGTCCAATAATGCTTTTATTCTTTGATTTGACTGGATTTAGTCTGTTTTCTATTATTTGATTGCAATATGTGAGAAGGTATGGACAACTATTTTGAAGAAAACAAGAGACATTATGGTAGCCATTGTTGATTTCCTATTGACTGGTTTTGAAGGCCTGTAATGCTTTCATTCTTTTGTTTTGATTGGTTTTATACTATTTTGATTTGTTTGAATTTATTGTGTGTGAAGGTATGAACAACTATTTCAAAGAAAACAAGAAATGCTATGGTAGCCACTGTTGATTTCATGTTGTCTCATTTTGTAGTCCTGTATTGTTTACATTGTTCTATTCTGATCTGCTTTGTTCTGTCTTGTTTTGTTTTATTCTCTGTAAAATAAAAAAAAGAATAGAATTCTGGTTTGAATCCTTATTATTTCATTTCTGTAAAGACACTACTGCATATTCTTCTAACCTGTATAGTTTCTGGAAAGAAATGTTCTATCATTTTTGTTCCACACAGCATACTTTATTCTATGGCTATTTTTAAGAGCTTTTTTCTTTACCCTTGCCTTTTAGCCATCTGATTAGGTCTTGGTAGGCATAATTGTCCTCTTTTTATTTTCTATTTGAATTTAATTAAGCTTCTTGAATCTGTGAGTTTCTATTTTCCACCAAACTGGAAATTGTTCTTCCAGTTTGCTGGAAGTTGCTCCATCTGAATAGTTGTCAAAGTTTGTATGTCTTGTCAATTTTGTTTTGCCTTTGGTACCTAGACTAGGAAGGTATATAACAGGTGCTTAGTAAATCTGATAGTCTAGTTAAAATAAAAGATCTATAGTTGCATATCTTGAGGTGGAATCTTGGATTCACCACTTTATAGCATCACAATCTTGGGGTTCAACATTTATATGGAATATGAATACAATAAGGTAATAGTTTTATTAGGTAGATCTTCACTTTGCAAGTCTCAGTGTAACAGTTGACTCTGATGAGATTTATCACCACATGATGAAAACCATTTAGCAGTTTTACATTTATGACATGAAATATAGCAATGAACTGCAACAAATGATTCATGCACAAAACTTGGGTAGCAAGTAAATTATGCCAAGAGGAAAAGTCTAATTCCAATGATTATGTACTGTGTGATTCCATTTATGCAACATTGTCAAAATGACAAGAAGAGATGGAGAATACTTTTTCGTCACCATGGCTTAGGTTTGGGTGGTGCTGGTGTCTGTGGTTACGAAAGAAGAGCAGCAGGGATCCCTGCGGTGATGGAACAGTTCTGGATCTTGGTGATGGTGAAGGCTACATGAAGTTACACATTTGATAGAATTACATAGAGCTGCATACACTGTTTCACACAAATGAGTGCTTGTAAAACTGGAGAAATCTGAATAAAATCTGGGATAATACTAATATCAGGCTCCTAATTTGGGTATTGTACTATGGTTATACACAATATTACCTTTCAGGTAGTTAGGGTAAAAGGTGCACAGGGCATCCCTGTATATTTGTAATGCAAAAATTTTTTATATAATTATTCAAAAATAAAAGATTTAAAAAGTGAAATCTGATGGAACAATATCTCAAAATCTCAATGTGTCACTCAATAGATTACTAATCACAACAAAGAAAGTATCCTCACAATCAAAAAGTCTAGTGAACATCAATTTAATTAAGTGATTAAAATTTGGCATCATTCATTATGAAATAAATGGATATCAGAAGCTGCCTAATAGAAGGGAGTAACAGTATAGAATACCATCTTTAGAGCACTTTTGTAAAAAACAAATGTTTAACTTGAATCCAATCATGAGATAATAATCTGGCAAATCTAGACTGTAAGGCTCTCTGCAGGACAGCTTTCCTGAAAGCTTCAAAAATGTCAGTAACATAAAAGACTGAAAAGGATAGAAGCATAAAAAAGCATATAATGACCAAGTACAATGTATGATTCTTGATTAGATTCTGAATCCCCCCCCCAAAAATCCCAGATATAAAGGATTTTGGGGTCAGTGAAGAAACTTTTAATATATGCTATGTTTAGATATTAGCATCAATGTTAAATCTCTCAAATACAATAATGGTTTTGATAGTAAACCGGGTATTTTTTTCAAGAGTCACTTGGAATATTTAAGGGTAAAGTATCACGATGTCTGAAACTTACTTTAACATGGTTCAGAGACACTACATATATATAAATGTGTGTGCATGTGTCTGTGTGTTAAGTGTGTAGAGAGAGAGAGAGGCCCAAAGTTTGTTAAAGTGGATATAATTGGGCTGGGGATTTAGCTCTGTGGAGTAAGTGCCTGCCTGGCAAGTGCGAGGTCATGAGTTCAATCCCCAGTGCTGAAAAAAAAATAAATAAATAAAATTAAAAAATAAAGTGGATATAATTATCTCTACTATGCTGACTCATAGAATGGTTCTAAAAGTTAAATAAGACAAATAATGTTTAAAAAACCACTTACTCAAATAATGATTACTATTTAGTAAGATGTTATCATCAAGGGCAGACACACCAGCAAAACCTGGGAGTTTGTGAGACTTAGACCCAGCCCTGACATGAGGAATAAAGATCTTCATGACAAGATGCTGCACACTAAATTTGGAGAAGCAGAACTACTCTGTACTTTAAACCTTGCATACAGTGATACTTAATAAACACCAGGAGGATTTCTGAATGAGTTTTAGGGAGGGTGGGAGTATGTACAAAAGCCCAGATGGGCAAATGAACAGGTTTTCTGTATTTAAGAAGCAGAAAGCAAACCATTGGTCCATATGAAGCACGGGTTCAAGTGTGTGAAGGAAGTTGCAGCTGAGGCCTTGACTTTCAAGTGACAGGATTCTAACCATGTGGATGGAAGCCACCTTTTAGGGAAACTGGCCTTCGGTGGTGTGCAGTGTGCAAGTGGATAAACAGGACATGCTTTTCTAGTCCAGAAAATGCCTTCTTTCTAAACTTAATGGTGAGAGAACAATTGAAGGAAGAAAGGAGGTTTCCCTTAGGAGAAGCTGACAAGAAGCAAAATGCATCCTGAAGGTCTTTGCTATACTTGGAGCACCCTGTGTCCATTTCCCCCATGGCCACCAGCATCTACTTTCTTTCTCAGGGTGATCACACCTCCCTCCTGGGGGGTACTTTTGCTAAGATTGTAAGTCCAGGTCCTGAATAGTCCTCTTGCCAAACTGGTCTTGTGGAAAAAACTCAGCAGACTGGACTCAGCAATCTTAAGCCAAGTGACACAAGGATTTTTATTTTTGGGTCTTTCCAAAACCATTGATTTATTCTACTTCTAGAGTCCCTGGCCTTTCCCTGGGCTGAATTTCTAGACAGTTTTCCTATTCCTTTCCCTTGGTTTAGTCAGCTTCCTGTTGCTGTGACAAAATGCCTGAGGAAATCAATTTACAATAGGAAAGATTTATTTTGGCCATGATTTGAAAGATTTCAGTTCATAGTTGGCTGACTCCATTACTTTAAATCCCTAGGAAGACAGAAAATTCCAGAAGGGTGTGGTAGAAAAATGTGGTTCACCTCAAGGCAGTCAGAGAGCAAAGAAAGAAAAAGAAAAAAGGGCCAGGGACAAAATCTACCCTTGCAAGGCACACTCCCACAGATCTACTTCTTCCACCTAGGCCCCACCCCAAAGTTTCTATCACCTCTCAATAGCCAGTGAAGCTATGAATCCATCAGTGATGGGTGGTTAGACCCCTCATGAGCCAATCACCACATAAAGACCATATCTCTTAACACTACTGCAGTAGGGATAAAGTCTTTAACACATGAGCTCTTAGAGGAATTCATTGAAAGCAAAACAACCCCAAATCCCCTTCTACTAAAGTTATTCACAATTGGTTTCTTTTGCTTACAACCAACCCTTTCCAAATGAACCATGCAGGTCCTGAGAAAGTTCTGCCAGTGTTTCATTTTAGACTAATAGTAAAACCTGAATCCTTTGGAACTACTCTAACTGGTCCCTAACAGGTGTCCATGGTCCCTTCTTATCCCTTATCATTTTATCCTTTGCATGGCAATCAGGGTGAACATTTAAAAGCACAAATCAAATTATGTCGCTTTTTTCAAAACTGTAATGCTGCCTATTAATTGCAGAATGAAATCCAAAGGGCTTACCTTGGCTCTGACCCTCCCCTCTAACTGTTTCTCCAATCACTCTCCCCAGTAACTTCCAGCTCCACTGATCTTTTCTCTTCTAGAACATTCCAAACATGTTCCTTTGTTAAGATTTTTAGGCCAAGTGACCCCTTCCCCTACAATACTCTGAGCCATGGGCTCCTCCTTATTTCTCAGTGTCCAGGGTAAAGTCTGTTCCATCCAGGAGATTTCATTTACCACACTATTTACTTGAGGTATTTGTCTTCTTAGTTACAATTCACTCCATTTTATTTTCTTCATGAAACTTATTACTTTCTAAATTGGAGGTGTCACACTATGGCCCACAGATCCACCTGACCTGCTCCCTGTCCTATGAACAGTTTTACTGGTGCACAGCTTCACACATTTGTGTTGTCTATGGTAATTTGGCACCACAGTGTCACAGTTGAGTTATGACAGAGCCACACAATGCTTAAAATATTTACTCCAAAGAAAAAATTTTACCAACTTCTAATCTTAAATGTTATTTTGTAAATTTTCCTAATGTCTCTTTCTCCCATTGAGAATGTAAACTCCACAAGACACACTTTTTTTCTGTCTTGTTCACCACAGCATCTCTAACATTTAGAACTATGTCTGGCACATAATAGATGGATCAATAAACACTTATTGCAGAAAGAGGAAAAAGAAGGAGAGCATGAAGAAGGAAGGAAGGAAGGAAGGAAGGAAGGAAGGAAGGAAGGAAGGAAGGGGAAACAAAAGAGACCAACATAAAATGCATAGCTAATTAAGCAGGGTCTCAACTCAGAATAAAAGCATACTGGGGAAAAAAAGAGAAAATGTAAGATTTTTGAGGTGTCAAGAAAGAATTCCCTAGGAAGAGAATTGATTTTCAGTATCTTCAGGTAGGATATAGAAAATCTGTTCATTAAACTGAATTATGTGTACACAATCACCACCCCATGCAGAGTCTGTGTCATCCCTCACTGCTGATAAGAAGCATTTCTTGTCCTTCAGAGATCTGACCTGAGGCTGCACTGTCGTCATTTTGTCCAGAGAAGGTGCAGGTTTCTTAGGCCTTGGTGGAAAGCATTCAGCAAGAAGACTTCAAAACCAAGCTGTCTCAGGCTAGAGCTGCTCCTGCTTATAAGCAAGTAAAAATTTCCAGACACTGAGGCAGGGATCAGAAGAGCCATAGAAGTCACCCCGCCTTTCAGAATGAGAGAAGATACCAGCTTAGAGCACCTTGAAGTAACCATGGATCACTTTTGTGAGTGAAGGGGAGGGGAGGGGTGGTGGTTGTACTATAATGAAGCCAAAGCTACAGGAATAAACTAAGACGGTCCCCCCAAAATTGGGATATATGGTTTCCTAAGGAATACAAAAATCTTTTACAAAAGTCCATACCTGAAGCCATTCACTATGCATCAAGCATTGTCCCACACATATTACATATATTAGACTTTTATTTGCAGTGATCTACCACTGAGTTACACCTATCCTCTCAGCCTTAAAGCCTCATAGTAACCCTCTGAAGTAGGAATCTTTAGTGTTTCCATTTCATATATGGAGAAATTGAGACACCAGGATGTGTGCATGTGGGTCTATGCCCCTTTCTAGAAGGACTCACAGTCTCTAGCTATATTGGATTAGGGCCACCCAGAAGAACTTGATCATCTGCAAACACTACTTCCATATCACATCACATTTATGGATCCTAAGGGTTAAGACTTTAGCATCTTTTTGGAGGTTTTATTTCAACTCACAATAACTACTGAGTTTGGAATTTGGTGGAAGTAGGGCTGGAAAAGTAAGCTGTAAATTAACAGGGGAGGTCTAGGCACGAACAGTCTAGATGAATCTCCTGTTGCCCTCTGGATGGTTCCGTTGCTCTGGTTTGATGTCCAGAGGCGGAGGAGAGAGCAGCTGGTGGTGGCAGCTCAATGAACCAAGAGACTTTAAATATGGCCCTAAAGGAGATGAGACTGACTCTCAATACCTCCTCTCACCTCAGTCCCATGCAAAAATAATTCTCAACTCAGCACACTCTTCTTTTTAAAGATTACAAATGACTGTGTATGCCTACAGTTTAATTTGTACCAGTTTTTATTCATGAATCACATTTCAGCAAGGACATTAATCCTCGCTCATTACTAAGTGCACTGTCAGCTTGATAAGTCACCGATGTGTTTTTGTGTGTTATGTTAGAACAAATAAGCTTCTTAATAGGCTAAAATGGCATTCATCCTTTAAAAATTTTCTTACCTAAATAAAATGGTAAGACTGAGGGGTTTTTAAAAGGCATATTTGATCATCTACTTCTACTCTCATTCCTTTGAAACCCGATTCTGCGTATAGGTTGGAGTTGAGCATGTTGGTTACATAGGAGGGAGCCAAAGGAGAAAAAGCCAAAGCCAAAGGAGACCTCTGAGGAGAGGGCATCATGAATGCCCCAGTTTTTTAAAGGTATGTTTTTTTACCTGGTTTCCATATTTGTTGGTACCTTTGGAATTTGTTTACAAACAAATCCCATTTCCCTTCTGCTGCATAACAAACAAAATACTGGCCAAGTCTTCTCCCCACTTATCAGATTTGGAGTTAGACAATAAAGCCTGTGAGGTGTAGGCAAAAATGGAGACAAAGAGCCTCCTTTTCCATTTTCATAAGCCAAAACCTACTGAAATCTTATTTTCCCTCGTTGCCTTTGTATTTAGAAATGCCTTAAAGTCTACCTTTGATCTTATGAGAAACACATTTTCCTCTAATATGTTATTCTATTCTAATATGTTATTCTGTGTAATAAATAATCAGAGGTGTACCCAAGTACTTATCTAAAGTCACAAGAATGTTTATTTTAGGATACCTGACAATAATAAATAATTAGAAATACCTTCATATTCAACAAAAGGAAAACTAAAAAAATACATTGAAATATTTTATAGTAATTTATTATTTATTCAAGCAAAAGTCAGTGAGAAAGAGGTAAAGTAACTTGTACATCATAACCCTGATTTTATTATAAGTGATATATCTGACTAGATGTATTTAAAACAAAACATGAACAGTACTTAATACTTAGAACACATGTTTGTATTTTTCTTTTTGCTTTTCTGGATATGCAATGAACATATATTGCCATTATAACATAAAGGTAGTGGTAAACACACATATGACCAAATGAAAAGCTAGCATGATAGGAGTTTCCCCTGGGACACCAGCTTCACCTCCTTCTGAAATGAGCTCTTCACTCACTGCTTCAGATTACAGAGTCCTCTCACTTCTGAGCTCCTTTAGCAGAATGCCTCATGCTCAGAGTCAGAGATGGTTTTGTTGCCAACAATCTAGTTTAAGTCAAAAACAATTTCTCTTGAGGACAGAGAAGAAGCATGATCTCTTCCAGGATCTCATCAGCAAAAGTCCTTGGACTTTCAACTTCTAGGAAGATGGCAGAATAGTAAGCAGCAGAGTAAACAGCCTCTCTGAGAGACACAGTCCAGACAGTGGAATATAGCATCACGGAAAAGACAATAAGGAAGGAAATGGGTCCCCTGGACCCAGGAAGAATCTAAAGTGTGAATTGAAGCCCACAGAGAGGGTAAAAAAGAAAAACTTAAACAAAAAAGAAGTTGGTAGTTGATGGCACCTTTGCCCAGAGCCAGACTCACTACACGAGAGGAGCTGTTGGAACCTGGGGATGCCTGGTCACAGTGACGATGATGACTGGTGACCCCAGAGGCTTCTGCAAAGAGACATGGCAGTGGAGAGAAGTGGTGGACACAGAGGACTGCACTGGCTGGCGGTGAGTGCAGAGGACTCAGTCCTCCCATAGGAGAAAGCTATTGGCCAGGAGCTATTTTGGAGTCAGACAGGATAAGCCTAGAACCAGAACTGCTGCTATTTTCCTCCAGCAGCTCCTAGCTGGATGCAGACCAGTGGAAATTGCTTGAACTGAGCCCCATCCCTGTGCACACTCCAACAGCCATCATGACCAGTTGCCAGTGACCAGCTCGGTCTGGATGCCACAGCCAGCCCCACCACCACACGTGCTCCACCAGCCATCATGGAGACAGCACAAGCTGGGAAAAGCAACAGACAGCCCTGAATCAGTGCACCCAATGGCCACCATAAGATGCCCGTAACCAGCACTGGTTAGAAGAACCAAACAGTCTCGCTTCAGAGAAATTGTAGGCAATGCAGGAAGTGCTTGGGATCCCATTACACATTTGTCCAGAGCAACCCAGGAATATGTCAAGATGAAGAAGTAAAAAGCAGTCTCTGGCCTCCAACTCCAGCAGAGCAAGTCCAGGAGATATAAACATGGAAGAGATCAGGAGTTGCACACCTGAAATTTCTGAATTGATGGCAACTGAAGTAAAGCAGCAACTTTATGAGGCTATAAAAGAAATAAGAACAGAAATACTATCTCAGGTAAAACAAGAAATGAAAAACATAA
The DNA here is from genome assembly GCA_004365215.1 of Cuniculus paca. NCBI lineage: Eukaryota > Metazoa > Chordata > Mammalia > Rodentia > Cuniculidae > Cuniculus > Cuniculus paca. The sequence continues at coordinate 785 of RJWT010046530.1, read as the reverse complement.
TAAAAGAATTGCTGAGCACCTCTAAAGAATACATAGATAAAAAAAAAAGAGGAGCATAGGAAAATGAAGGAAACCTTGATGAAAAACATAAAAAAGACTTAGAATGCGAGAAAGAGATTCAAAGAGATATCCAGGAAATTAAAATCTCCATTGAAAGTGGGCAAAACCATTTGAAAGAAACTGAAGATAGACTTTCAAACCTTGAAGACAGGTTTGTAGCTTGCAATTGCAAAAGGAAAAATCTTTAAAAATAAGAAGGACCCAGGAAGTAATCATTGAACAGCTGCAAGACAACCCAAAGAAACATAACTTAAGAATAAAAGGTGTGAGTGAAGAAGCAGGGGCCGACACAAATGACATTAAAAGTCTATTTACAGGAATAATATCACAAAACTTCCCAAGCATAGGAAAAGGAAGTGATATTCAGATAAGTGAGGCATATAGAACTCCAGCTAGCCATAACCAAAATAAATCTACACCCAGACGTATAATTATCAAGATCCCAGAAATTCAACACAAGAACAGAATATTAAAAGCAGTTAGAGAAAAGAAACAGATCACCTATAAAGGAAAACCCATCAGAATCACAACAGACTTCTCAACACAAACTATCAAGCCAAGAAAAGACTGGAGTGAAGTATTGCAAGTCCTGAAAGGAAACAACTTCCAACCCAGACTGATGTACCCTGCAAAACTTTCTTTCAAAATTAATAGAGAAACAAGATACTTTCATGATAAAGAACAACTCACTTCAACATTTTTTATAGCTGAATAATACTCCATTG
>RJWT010046529.1:0-11448 GCA_004365215.1 Cuniculus paca | reverse complement strand
TTGGGCAAGTAGAAGCATCACCTTGACTTCTGCTTTCATCCTTACATGACATTCGAGCCATGTGCCATCTGTGTCTAAATTTCTGCTTTTATAATGTCATCTAATATTGGATTAGGGGTCCACTCTGCTTCATTAAGAACCCATACAAACTGGTTATATCTGCAACGTGTCTATTTCTTCACATTATCAGGTACTGGGGAGTAGAGTTTTAATATATTAATTTTTAGGGACATAATTCAGTCCATTACTTCATCTAATGATAAGTGCGTTGAACTCCACATTTAGAAAATCGATATGGTATAAATGCAGCCTATAGAGCTGTATAGCAACATAGAAACTGAACTATGTAGACTCACCCAATATACTAAGGTAAAGTAGAAAGAACATAATTGTGATAACGAGCTTCGTTTAGAGCTTCCTTTAGAAGGGGAAATAAATGACTGTAATTATTCCACAGTGGTTGTGTTTTGCTGGGTGTAGGTTTGTTTTCTCCTTTAGAAGCCCTCCATGAGAGAATATCTGTTGTTCTTTCTTCCTTGCGACAACTAGCATTGCCATCTGGTTCTTTCATCCTTGTCCATTTGTCTCCATGTTGATATTGAGGTGGGATTGAGAAGAATGCATAACCTTTCTGGCTAATGTAGATTCTGATAGCTTTAGCATTGCTTGGTGGGTTCATCTGTTGTTGGCTTTTTGTGGTCTAAGCTTGGGGTTGCTTTAGCAGTGCAGAAAGCTTTAGGTCAATTTGCCTCTGGTCAGCTTAATGTGCAAGAAACATTTTTTGTAGAGATGACAGGCACCGGGCTAGGCTGAGACAAAAATGGTTTGTGAACTTTAAGGGGACATACATTTTCAGGGGTGTATTCTGCCCTTGCCTGAGCCTGAGAAAGAGGCTACAAACCTTTAGCTATGGTTTGACCTCCAAAGTTCATGTGTTAGAAGTATGATCCCCATTGGGGTAGTATGAAAAGTAGTGGAAACTTTGGAAAGTGGGACCTAGTAGATGGTGAATAGGTTATTGGGGGTATGCCTCTGAGGGAGATTAAAGTTGGTTTTACTGGGTGAGGTAAGTGTTGCAAGAATGAGTTGTGGGAGGCCCAGGGGTATAGCTCAGTGGCACAGCACCTGTCTGGCAAGTGAAAGGTCCTGAGTTCGATTACTGGTACAAAAAAAATGACTTGTGGGAAAGCAAGACTGGTCTTCCCCACTTTCCTGCCCTCTGTCTCACCATGTCATCTCTCCCTGTCACACGTACTCCCTCCATGTGGCCATCTTCCATGTGATGTGGGCAGGCAGGGTCTTCAGCAGGCAGGGTCGTCAGGGCTGGATAGATGCTAAAGCCATGCTCTTAGATTTTCAGAACTGTGAGTGAAATAAATCCCTTTCTTTATATATTACCCAGCCTTGAACACTTTATTATAGCAGTGAAAAACAGACTAACACAGATGCCTTCTTAAATTTTGTGCCTTGGTCAAACTTTCTTGGTATAAAGAGGTTATACTTAAGCCTGAAATCTCTTGTCTTTAACTTTTTTGTCTCTTTCCTCTGCCTATTCCATACCTCTTCTACCTAACTCAACAGTGACTTTAACAGTGAATTTATTTAGGAAAACAATACTGTTGCTTTTTGTTAGCAGCCTCATCAGATTTGTAGGGAAGGACACCATTCTTAGTTCCTGCCAAGGCTTTGCTACCACTACTAAATCCTTCTTCAGTTTGGGGTATTCATGATGACTTTTTCAATTCCGCTGAGTTTCAGATTATGATTTTGGTCAACTTGTAAATGAGACCACAAGTAAAGAATGCTTCCATTAGCCAAGTGATATTTTCTTTGGTCTCTGCTGGGGACTCTTTAGCTCTAACTCTGAAAACTTTTGTTAAAGATGGAAAGAAGCAGCTATTAAACACTGAATATTCTGTACACTATAGGCTCAGTCAGCAGACTATTTGCCTTTTAAGATCAGAATGTTTCACTTTAACCAAGTGTTTTGCCACTGCAAAATAAATGCTACCAACTTTTTAGTCTTCCATACCTATGCCTTCAATGTTTACTATTTGACCACATCTGCTAAACCACTGCAATATTTAAAATTTGTGAAATACCTCTCCAATTTCTGGTACTAAATTCTTCTCCAGATGTTATTACATCTGGTGATACTTGATGGATTACCTAAATTTGTTTAAACATGTAGAGTATTTTCCCTCAACTATAAAATGTTAAGAGGGAGGCAGTTTCTAGTTAGGTATGGGATACCCTAAAAGTGTCAGGGATGTGGGCCACTTTCTTATCTCAGCTCCATAAATCTTAAGATGCAGGCTTTATTTACATGGTCTACAAGTGCTACAGCAGTACTAGCCCTCACTGCTGTGTTCTGTGCAGCAGGATGTAGGACAAGTAAAGAAGCAAGCTTCTTTCCTCTAAGGACACTTCGCAGATGTCATATACAACATCTCTGCTTAACTCCCAAGGGCCAGAATTTAAGTACCTGATCATGCTTAGTTTCAAGGAAGGCTAGCAAGTATTGTCCTTTTTCTCAGTGACCACGGGTCCAGCTGAACATCAGTGATCAGTGACTAAACAAGTGGGGCTAGTGGATATTTCAGGCAACTAATGATCTCTTCCATCACATATTATTTTGTAGTATTTCAGCATATGAATTTAATGGAAGAAATATTGAGCATCTATTGCATGCCACAATGAGGCTATAGGCTCAGTCAGACTAAGAAAGATTCATTTTAACCATCATAGGTCCCTATATAAAGTTATAAAAATAAAGACACCATAAGAGGTTAGATACAGTGTTACTTTATAAACCATTAAGGAAGAAAAATACTATCAATTTTTGAATCAGATTTAGTGGTGCACACCTATAAACCCAGTACTCAAAAAGCTAAGGTAACATTATTGCTGTGATTTCAAGGCCAGCCTATGCTACAGAGTGAGTTCAAGACTAGCTTTCACTACACAGTGAGCCCCTATCTCAAAAATCCAAAACCAAAACCCAAACACTGCCAGTTTTAGCTATCACAGACTTTTTGCTTTAGATATGCAAGCAATTTCAAAGATGTTTAATTGTGAAAAAATATGCCTCAGGATTAATGTGACTAAATATTTTGAAGTATATACTGGTATAACATTTTGGGGGCATCTTATTTAATCTTTGTAAACTTCAACATCCCTATCTGTAAAACAAGGATAATGTTGGTTCCTCGTAGGGTTTTGAAAGGGTTGAATAAGATAAATTACATGAAACTCATAGCCTAATGTCATAGTAAGTGTTCATTAAATGCTGACTTTTGGTGGTTTTAAGTAGAGGTTCCTATCCTCCAAACAGCTTACTGTCTAATGGGAGACACCGTTAACATAAGAGAAGCCACAGAATGAAGAAGAGAGTGAGAAAATCTCCAATCTATGTGTTCTGGATGAGAAACACATGGTGTTTGACTGTTGGCTGCTTTTGCAACGACACAAGGAGACATGCTTTGTTTCAAAGAGGTCAGGTAGGAGAGTACTTCTTAATTCAGTTTTAGAAGCTAATGTGTGATAAGTACTATATCAATTTAAATGCTGTGAAGACAGTCTTCCTAAGTAGCAGGGGACAGATACTAATCCTTAAGACAATATTTTCATTCTTCCCACCTCAGTTTCTATATCTTCCTTGGGTAGACCCTCCTGGGAAGGTTACCTCTTCCATGTTACCTCAATATCATTACATCTTGAGTGTGGCTAGAGGGAGCAAGAGGCTCCTCTTGATAGGCTTTCAGAATGTCTTTTTTTCTGCAAAATGCTCACATTTGCACCAAGAACTAGACAAATGTGTTCCCATAGGGCATTGTCGCTGGACAGCAAAAATCCCACTGAAAGAGAAATTCTAATTTTTTTTTTTTTTTTTTTTGTAGCGGAGATCAAACTCATGACCTTGTACTTACCAGGCAAGCCCTTAAACCACTGGGCTAAATCCCCAGCCCAAAATTCTAATTTTTTAAAGGAAATGTTGACTACTGCAAAAGAATGCAATAATTTCCCCCTTTTCACCCACAGAATATGTTAATTATAATAAGCTTCTTGATTCTTTGAGAACGTGTCCTTTCCCAATACATTTTCTCTTTTTGCTGTGTTTGATTTAGAGCAGGCATGATCCATCTCGAGAGTGTTTATTCTTTCTGGTTAAGTGGTGCCTATGACATTTATAACTCAGGAAAGTAAAGCATGTGTTTTGTCTTGAAGAATTCAGCCACCTGAAGCTCATCAACTTCTCTCGTGAGACTTTCTGACTTCTTAAATTAGCTCACATGTTATTTTGTTGAAGTTTGGGGCAAAAAATGTTTTATTCAAATTTTGTACAGTCCAAATAAAATCATATCACATTTTTTTATTCTTTAGGTTGAAGTTGAGAACAAGCTAAAATTGTGATAATAAATATAAAATGGAGTTTAGATATGTAAAATGCTAAAAATGTAAAAGTAGACACTTCATTGTAAGGAATGGATATTTATTAAGGAAGGAGAATGTGTTCTATAAAATAGATCACTTTCCCCAGCTTGCTTCTAGTCATGCAGAGATGATCCCACACAGATCATTTATGATCAAGTAGTGAATTTAAGGGCTCACATTATTTATAACTGAGCCCAAGAACTTCACTTTCTTCAGAGGTATCTTTCATCAGTTCTAAGCTCTTTAATCCTGTTATTTTTTTCAGCCACTCTTTTTGTTCAGAGTGCTGCGTGAGTCACTTTGAGACCAGTGTCATCTTTTCAGTTTCTCCTCATGCATTATTTCTTAGTCTCCTGTAACTTCCTTTTCCCCTTTCTCCATGATCTGCATTGATCTATGTGTGGTGGTTCAGGGTAGACCATAGATCCAAGCTCTATTACTTGTTGGAATGTGACTTCGGGGAAATTACTCAAACTCTCTAAGCTTCAGTGTCTTCACTTATAAAATAAGCATTATAATGTCTACATTGTAGGATGTGGAAAGGATTAAATGATATAATACAGACAAATCTCTTGACAGAGTTAACAAATGCAAGATGATCAATAAAGGGTATCTACTTTTTTTTTTAATTTCCTTCCTTTTATTTGTTGAGTTGCTTTATAAATGAAAAGGAAAATAAATTTGTGCATTAAAGAAAATAGAGCAAATGGAGCCCAGAGAATTTTTAGGGCAGTGAAAATATGCTGGAGGATATGATGATCGTGGCTGCATGTCCTTATACTTTTCTTCAAATCCATAGAATCTATAGCACAGAGTGGACTGTAATATGAACTATGGATTTCGGTGATTATGCTGTACCTATGTAGATCTATCAATCGTAACAAATGTATGACTTTAATGAAAGATATTGATAATTAGGAATGTATTTGTAGAGGCGGAAGACATATGGGAAATATTTTAATTTCATCTCAATTTTACAGTGAACCTAAAATTGCTCTTCAAAATAGTATTAAAACACGGTGCCTGAGATAAATGAGAGAGAAAAAAAATGAAAGGTCTATTTAAGGCATTTGATGCCCTAAAGAGAAAAAAGCTGAACTTTTCATAGAATTGAAATAATGAAACTCTTCTAATATGTTAATTGCTTTCTCTGCTTGCTTCCTCATAGGTCTGCTCCGTGTTCTTGAAATTCTCAAAGCATTTCCTTTCTCACACTTTTAATCATGCTGCTCCAAGGCCAGAGTCTGCTCTCTAACTCTTCAGAAATCCTAATTGTTGAAGATCTTGCTCCCATGTCTGGTCCTCCTGAGAACTCCTTTTCTCCTGGTCCCTTCATGCTCTTTAAATTGCTTTAGCTAAATTTTATACTGTGGGGGAGCAAAGATTATTTTTTAATATTTTACAAGTGTCATAGTTTTTGCAGAACCTGGTTATAGTTGTGGATACATACATATTGATTATTTCAAACCTTTTAGTCTTGACCAGAAAGCAAAAACAAAACAAAAAAAAAAAAAGAAAAATTTGCAGTTTTTAAAAATTGCTTTCAAAATGTGTCCAATAACCGAATTTCTGATGGTTAAAAATGTCTCTGCTCATTTTATTCTTGTGTTAATCCACAGTAGCCTCAAAGAGTGAACATCAGGTATAATGTATTATACATCAGGGAACTTACAATACAACTGAAACCCACCTGCAAGAGTTAAGGTGGTAGAAACACCAAACTTGAAAATAAATTTATAAACAGTAGAAATTTTGTTGATAGCCTGGAGTACCATCCCAAATACATTAGCTAGCAGTCTCAAATTCTTGGGATGCCAAGTCAGGATAATGCTGGCAAGTAATCACTTTGATTTGCCTGTTTTTCTTGACTCAACAAAGAAAAAAAGCATGTAAATGGAATGCACGGCAATGGCCAAAGGAAAAAGAATGCCATAAGAGTAAAATGACCTATTAGTTAGTTTTTCCTTTTTATCTGTGGCTGTTTTCAATTCAGGAAAGACAGCTTTATATGTTGTCTCTGGTAAACCTGTGAAAGTGTGTTTCCTTTTAAAAAAAGTGTCTCAACAGATGCTATCTCCTGAAAAACAAAACAAAACAAAATAACACACAACAGTACAACACAAAAATAGTTCTCCTTGCCCACAGCAAGCGAGACATACTCTGAAGTCAGGAAAGAACAATTCTTTCTTTCTTTGTATGTATGTTCAGGGGTAGATTTGGGTGTAAGTTTATGTCTCTTAACTCCTTTCCTTTTGAGGGTACTCATACTTTCTTTTTTTTTTCAAGTACACATCTGATAATATGGATAAGAAAGCTAATTATTGTGTAAATCATCACAGTTGCTACAGAACAAATAGTATTGATGGATTTGAAAATGAAACTATCATTTTTTTGCTATCCTCCTGGAGAAATTTTAGTTATCTGAGATAAATAGGTTTGGTTTCCCGAGTCACTGACTTCATCCCTCTTTTCCTTTCTTCTTTCCTTACTTTTCATTTCTCCTCTTTTTCAGTCTGCTAGGCAGTGCTTCTAAAGTTTAATAAACCCTCAGTGTCTCATATTTGACCACTCAATACAGGAAGCAGTGCACTGGCCTGGGCTTACTGCTTTCTTTAATAACTACTTATAGGCTGCATTTTCCCTATGGACACATAATAAAAAGTTTAAAAGTTTGCTTCCCATGTCTAGGTATACTCAGTGTGATCCTTCTTAATATCTGGCTTATTGTGTCATTTAGATTTTTATGTAATAAAATGCATTTTCTTCCAGTCCTTCTTGAATAAATTTTCATTGTTCTTCCGTTCTTGATGGTGATTCTTTTCAGGAGCAGCATCTTGTGAAATTAAAAACAATCTGAAAAATAGTTTGGTATTTATAAAGTATGTTTTGAATTTATAACAAATGAACGCCCCTCATTACTGTCTAATCCTTTGTGAAAAATTAAGAAGCAAAATAATGACTAATACTTGTTTTAATATGTAATGAAGAACCCTAAATATTCACGCCTACTCCCCTGGCATTTGCCTGCCATGATGACAAAAATAATATATTCATAACGTTGTGTCAATACGGTAATTGTAACTAGAGTTACTGATTTTGAAAATAGCTTTAAAACTCAAGTAGAATAACTAAGACGATGAAGGCCCTGCAAGACGTGTTAAATTGGGAATGAGGGAAAAAGCCAAGGCAGTTTAGCTTGCAAAAGAGGAGACAAAAATGAAACGTGAAAGAGGAAGCTGACTCTTTCATACTGTCCCCCAAGGCCTTCTAGAAATAGTCCAGCAGAGATTAGACTGAACTTCAGGAATGTTACAAACAGAATTCTTTCCCTGAGTGAGAGCGTGAAACAGATGGTATCTATGGTCTGTCCATTAGACGGAGAAAATTCTGAGTTGCATCGTTAAAGCGCAGGACATCTTTGGGCAGATGATAGACAGTTGGCATTGAGCTTTTCCTGTGGCTGGGTCTTCATTTCACCTGGTGGCACTGCAGCTTCCTGTTTGCTGTGTGTTAGGAGGTTGTACTCCCTGGTTGTTAAGGAAGTCAGGGGGCCTGCAATGAAAGAGTGGGACCTCAGGGAGCTGGGCAGGAGCACTGAGCAGCATGGGCCTCAACATTTTACTTTCCAATGGAGGACAAAATTTGTTTATTGCTACTAAGCCTATGCTATTCTTTCCTGTTGTTAATTTTAGAGAAGTTGGGGATGTGAAAGTAAAAACATTTACGTGGTAGAGGCTGTTAAAGAACACACTTATAAAAGCTCCCCATTCCCTTACTGAGGTCCTGAGCACAGTGCAAACAGAATATAAAGCATCATTTGGGACCTTGTGTGTTATCCAGGAACACAGCTGCCTTGGAGGATTTCACTGCATTCTCAGTAAGACATTACAGAGCTGGCCTATTCCTGTCATGACTTTGGTGTAGTAAACTAACAGGAAGCAAAGAAAAGACCAAGGTGGGCTTTGGAGACCGAGAGAAATGGTATGAAAAATATGAGTAAGAGCTGAGAGGAAGAAATCATTGTAGACTGCTAATTTAAAAAATAGGAATAGGAGAAGGAGCAGTAGATATTCTTCGTATGCTAACAGAACAAGGAAAAGAACTAGAAAATGAGATGGTCTTTTGGAAATACAAGTGCAGACTGACTAAATAAGAGGAAAAGCAATGAAAATGATTCTGCCTCATGTAAGGTAGGATTCTGCATCAATTCTTGCTGTGCCCCACCTTTCCTTTGGAATAGGCTTCTCCTTTGGCAAAAGTCACCCCACAGATACCCAAAGAATGAACATCTCATGGAGATTAGTTGTACCCTTGTTGGTGGCTAGAAGGGAAGTCAGTGTAGGATTTCAGGGAAACAAATGGGAGAAATTTAAATTTATATTTAAAGCTGAAGATTCCTGGGGTCCACTTTAAAGATGTAGAGCCGGAGCAGCTGCTGTGAGGGGGTCTCTGGCCAGCATCATATGATGAGATGCTGCTATGAAAGAGGAAGAGAAGCCTGCTGCAGACCCAGCCCCTCTTCAGAAAACAGAAGTGAGAAAGCTCTGAGCTCCTTACTGATGTATTTGTGAATTATTTTTAGAATCTCGGAGTGTCCTTACTCTCCAAAAGAGAGAAAGAGTATGGATTTCAGACTCCATTCTGAATCCCCAATGCACACATTTTATAGTGATTAAGAATTTAAGTGAACGAAATTCAAATTTCAGGCTGCCACTTGTTAACTGTGCAAGCTTTGTCAAGTTAAATAATCTCTTAGAGCCTCAGTTTTCTCTTTTTAAAACAGAAAACAACATTTTGTCTTCTTGGATTTCCATGAATATTACTTGAAATTGAACAAATAAAATTGATAGGGTGCTGTATTGCACAGAGTGGCTGCTCGGGGTAAGGTAATTGTTAGTAGCTAAGTGTCTGGAAGCAAACTCAGCTTTTAGTTTCAGTTACCGTCCTCCTTAAACGTGACAAAACTAAAAAGTGTTTTTTACTTGTTCTATGGCTATCGATATTTGGAGAAGCATTTCTTTTATAATAGTAACATGTAGTTAAGTAGATTTATGCCACCAACCAATGTTATCATGTGTCTCCCTATCATCTCTTTAGGGAATCATCCTCCAAGAGTCCTAGTCTGTGAGTTTGAAGGGGTTGACCCTATGCCTTGATTTAAAAGGTTGATCTGAGACCAACATTTGGTTAAATAGACTGTTACAGCTTGTGTTAGATGGCCCACCCCACAAGTCTCATGCAGTCATGAATGGGGCTTTTCTGTAAGTGGCTGGATCTAGAGTGCGTGATGCTGGAATTGATTATGGTGCAATGCTAGGTTCAAGGGCACCAGGATTAAGGGTGTGAGTGCTACCTGCCCTGAGTAGTCTAGATAAGATAAAAGGGGCAGAAAGATGTTGTTAAGGTCCCTTGTTGCTTTGCCATGAATTGTTCTCTTCTGCCAGGCCATCCTTGGAGCCAGCTGACTATAGACTGAAACCTCTGCAGACTGTGGGCTAAATGGACCTTTCTTCCTTTAAATTTGGGTGTTGGTGTTTTGTTTAAGCAACAAGAGAAAAAGAACTAAGACACAGACATTGGCAAATAGGCATATGATACAAGTCGTTATGAGCTGAATTACATCCCTGCAAATCATATGTTGAATTATTAACTACCAGGGCCTCAGAATGGAGCTAGGATATTTAGAGGTATAAATGAACATCTAGTTATTCAATGGGTATGAATCCAATCTGATTGATGTCCATATGGAATGGGAAATTTGGACACAGACATGTACAGGAGGAAGATAATGCACATGGGGAGAAGGTGATCGTCTATAAACTAAGGAGCAAGGTCCAGAACAGGTAATTTGCAGATTTTGGAAGGTGCCAACATTGGATTTACAGTCTCTACTACTGTGAGGGAATAAATTTCTGTTGTCTAAACCTTCTCAGTCTGTGAAACTTTTGGTATGGCAACCTTGGCAAAATAATACATCTGGAGAATTAAACTCCCTAAACCTGGGCATGGTGGTGCACACCTGAAATCCCAGCACTAGAGAAGTTGAGGCAGGAGTTTGCTGTGAGTTTGAGGCCAGTCTGGACTACATAGTCCAGTTCAATGCCATCTTGAACTACACAGCAAGACCATTTCAAAAACAAAACCAAAAACAAAAAACCAACAAAAACTTCCCTACAAAACAAAAAACAAAAATTCTCCACCCCCCCCAACAAAACAAAACAAAACAAAACAAAACAACAAAAAACCCAAAAAATAAACCCCAAAAAACAAACTTTTCTAAAAACTGTCAGGAGTGAGGTATGGTTCCTTTGCCAGGAAGTCTAGTTAAAATGTGTATGCTAAATATCCAACTCTCTCCATTATACCATATCTTGATCCTTATCTGACCATGGGTTTTATCCCATTCCCGTCATGAGGGCTATATATCTTGATTTTATGGTTTTTGCTCCTGTAAACAATTTGACATTTTCTTTATTCCAAGACTTTAAAAAGCAGTCTTCTTACAAAGAGATCACTCTATAGTTTGTGGGATAAATACGCAGCTCCATCTCTATGCCCTACCTTATCTTTATCTGATCTAGGAATTATTCTTACTCTTGTAACTCATCTGGTCCTGGCCTGCACTGTATCCTATGATGCCCATCACAGAGGTGGGGAAGCATTTAGGGATGATTTCTTTGTATACTGTTTCTTCTGTTCTTTCTTCAAGAACAATTACGCAGCCAAATGTAGTGATACAGGCTTGTAATCACAGCACTCTTGGAGGCTGAGGAAGGCGGATCACAGGTTGTGGTTCACTCTGGGTAATTTAGTGACTTAGGTAGATACCGTCTCAAAATAAAAAATATAAAATGTGGAGACATAGCTCAGTGCAAAGGGCCTGTGTTCAATCCCTCGTGCTCCCCATCAAATGATTATAAGCTAAACCTCTGTTGTCTGTCTTTCATATTTATTACTTTTAAAAATTATTTATGTATTATTATTTCCATTTTATTTTATTTTATTTTATTTTAT
>RJWT010046528.1:0-11450 GCA_004365215.1 Cuniculus paca | reverse complement strand
AACTCCTCTACTTTCAACCCCATAGATCCAACATCAGTTACAACCCAGAGTACCTGATTTTGTGTGAAAGATATTAATTGGATACAAATAGATTGCAAGGTTATAAATCAATCAGGATATTAAGGTATATTGGCCATGAGAATGTTACTAAAATATCATGTAATCAGTGTGTAAAAGGAATCAGGACACTTTTAGCCCAGTGAGGATTCAAATATTATGTTATTGTTATGAATGAGGTTTCATGAGATCACAAAATAATTTTATAGAAATACTAGCTGCAGACTACAAGATGCCATGTGTGTCATCATCCACATAGACATAATCTGCCTGTGCCTCCTGTGCTGCATCTGCAAATCCACTTTCACCATGATTTTTTTACTAAAGTTTTTTTTTAAAAATTCCCTTTCTTTATAGAAATAACTAAATTTCCCATACTTTTATCATCTTATTTACTTGTCACGTATTTTATTTTTACATGTATTAACCTTTTATTTCAAGGACACTCAAATATTTAGCATTGATCCTGCAAATCTTAAATTAAAAATATTATCAGAAACAACCATGACCAAGAAATAGAAATGAGGACCCTTAATGGTCCTTTAAACTTAGCTGTGTGTTACGTACATGTGCCAACTCTCCACGATGAGTGTGATTCCTATGTACCAGAAATATGTCCTAATCACAATTTTAATAATTAAGAACAAAACACATCCTTTCATCTGGTCTCATGTCTTATTCATAACTTGAATCAGGGTGTTACCTGGCCCACAAGTGAATTCTCTGTAGGGTGGATATAATGAAGTTAAATGACCTATAATGTAATCTGGCCAGATACTTTATGTGATCAAAAAATACATGTTTAGATACTGATCCAGTAAGACAGATTATTGAGGATATGTACTTCCAACTAGGAACCTGGGCATCTCCATTTCACCAAAAGATGATAGCCAACAGTAAGACTTTTTCCTGTCACTTCTTTTTTAAGTTTAAATTTAAAGAAAAAAAGTAAAATTTCAAAACAAGATAATAGGAGAGTAACAGTGGTTAATACATTGCATATGGTTATCTTTAAATTAGCTACTCAAAGTACAAGCTATAGGCATTTAATTGTCCAGACAATATTAGTACAAACTTTTCAATGAACTAAGAGAAATTAGTAGTATAATGATCTTAACTACTATATATATACATATGTATACATATTTGCTTTTCTCTTTCTTTTCTCCCTTCTTCCATCCCAGTTTCTCTTTCCTTTAGCAGTTTCTTCATATTTTACAATATATGTTATACATTTTGGCTCATATTTACTCTTTCAGCTTCTCACTTTCTTTCACTTCTTACACCAGTTATCATAGATTCACTTATTTTCTCTTAGTCATGTGTCAGCTCCTGACAACTCTACAGCTGAATGCCTGATGAATGTTCTGCGTTATTTAGATTTCCAGTGAGATTAATTTCAATCTCTCAACTATATTTTAAACAATTGAAAGGCCAAGTCTATTTGATTACTTGACATTTGAAAGTTTCTGTTTTGACCTCAAGTAAATTCTGATGTGGCTTAAAAAACAAATATTAAATTTGAAGTAGGTATATTGTAACAGAAGTTAGCCTAGGACTGGGATACAGGGTGATCAATTTAGGAATAGATGAGTTCCATAATAATATGAGAGATCGTGTCAAAACTTAGGAGCAGGGGTGATTCTGACTTAAGTACGTGTCACTTGCAAGGTGAATACAACAGTTATGAATGTTTTACTTTCATTATCTGCCTATTTTGAATGAATGAATCAAATGGTATGAATAACAATATCCAGTTTCAAACATGCCCTAAGCTCTTTGAATTGCCTCAAACGATATCTAGTTCCTTTTAAAAGATGTATCACAGGAAGTATTAACTCACTGTAGCTCCTTCGAGAAAAGGCAATTCAGTCATATCCATAGTTAGGGATTCATAACCTTGAATTATGCTTGTATTCTGGTTGAATAATATAATACCTTGCATTTCAGATCACTCATACAGTATTTTTAAACTACTGAGGCTGGGTGTAAAGGTGACAGTAACTCTGGGAATAATTAAAGACATCCTAATGGAGCAATTCCTTCGGTCATTAAAACACCTTCTGAGAATGGGGCCGCTGTGTGTATATAGTGAGAAGTACGTGCCAGTCCGAAGCACTGCAAGCTGGGGAATACATGCTTGGATTCCTAGTGTTCTCTTAACTCAGAGTTTCATTAATTTCTGAGCATTGCTGTGTGAGTTTCTTCCAAACTACATTCTCACCTCAATAAATCCAAATAATAATTGCTTTGCTGGAGAACGGAAATACAGTATTGTTTCCTTTGGTGGCAGTGGGATACAGGATCTGAAGAATCTGTTTTCAGAAGATGTGAAATTTCTCACATTGCAGCTGCTTTTGCTATACAGAGACTGATTGAATTTAAAGATTCATTGAGATTCAGCATTAAGGAATTATCATTGGATTTGAAAAGTCATTTGTTTTTTAGTTGTATGTGTATTTATGTCCCCTTTTTATGAACTGGAAAACATGCTTTCCCTATGGGTTGCATGGCTAGGAGAATGGATGATGTCTTCCAAAGAATGAAGAGGTTCTTTTCCTCCATTAGTTTCTCCCTTTTTTTTTTTGTTGATGAGTGGTTCATACACAAAGTGTGCAGTGTAGTGAGTCCCCACTCACCAGCTTGCCTCTAACCTTGGGTAATACACCTGACCATGTATGGCAGCCCTTTCTGGTTAGTACGAAATCATAGTCACCAGCAACAGAAACTTGATAATTTGCTATTGTATACAATGTGTATAACTTGTTTTATATAAATGTGTATATTATTTACTTACATAAATATGTGTGTTTTGTTAAGGTATGTACCTAAGGTTTAAGGAATACTTGTAAAATGATATACAGCTACTAGCTCCAACCAGTGGGATGTAACACCAAGGAATAAATCATCCATGAGTGGTTCTATGAGTAAATATCACTATTAACTTAAAATAAAGTAAACAATATACAGTTTTTAAAAATAGTTTTATGGTGACGGTCAAATGGAAACAGAAATTGGAGATGTAGTCGTATACGTGTCCCTTCCTAGCATCTAATGCATCTAATGTACACTCCTTACTTTCAGTTAAGTGCAGATGTAACTCGGTGGTACAGTGTAGGCTGACTTAACATGCACAAGACCCTGGATTCAAAATCACATTAAAAACAACAACAACAAATTTTACTTCCTCTGGAGAACAACTTCCTTGGGGTACTCCGTCATGTTTATCAACAATGGGCTCCTTGTGTTAAAACACTTAATAATAACCAGAGTGATTGGTTAGTGTTGAGCAATACGAAAGATTGGAAAATAAGCCCTTTCCTTTGTATTTATAACTAGTAAAATGCAACACCACACAAGTCTACCTTATTCTTTTTTTATTTTAAAAAGAATAAAACAAAACTAAACTAAACAGAACAAAGCTAATCAGAACAGAATACTGATAGTGATACAAAACTTCAAAGGAAGATAATAGGAAATCAACAATGGCTATCATAAGCTTTCTTGTTTTCTTCAAAATAGCTGTCCATACCAACAGACATAATAAAATCAAACAAAGCAAAACAGAATAAAACCAATCAAAACAAAAGAATGAAAGCAGAATTAAGAAACAAGATCCATCAGTATGCTGTATATGAGAAACACATTTAACTCCACCTTATTCTTGATGTGGGTGTTAAAACTTAGAAAATATCAAACTCATTTGTGCTACGTTTCTGCCTGTTTGAGACAGTATTGAATGACCCCTTATTTTTGTTGCTGGTAGTTGCTGATTACGGAGAGCTACACTATCCTAGAACTTTCTCCCCAGAATAAAACAGCAACATCAAGACTTTTATAGGTAAATGGATGCAACTTGAGACCATACTCATCAGGGAAATAAATCGGTCCCACATGTGTAAACATTGCATTGTCTCACGAGTATGAGAAGCTGAACAAGTAAATGAGATCCAAAAAAAGACCCAATAGGTATTGTGAATTGAAAAGAAACTGTTAAAGAAAAAGAAAAAAGAAAAAAAAGGAAGAAACTAATGAAGGAAAAGAGAAAGGAAGAAAGATAAAAGGGGAAAAATATATATATATGATAGTTAATACAGTTATACAGCTAGTTTGTTTTATTCATTGAAAAGAAAAATTTGTGCTAATATTGTCTGGACATTATTTCATTCCTGTATGTTGTACTCTGAGAAACTACTATCAGGATAATGATGCACAATGTATTACTTATTATTACTGTCATATTAGATTGATTTGAAACTCTGTCTTATTTTATTTCTATTTTTCTTCTTTGCTTCAAAATAAAAAAAAAGCAGCAAAAGGACAAGATATCTAACTTGTTTTTCAGTTCTGCTAACAACAGTATTTTTCTTCGATACCATTTCATGTAAGAAGTGGCTAATGAGGGCAAAGGCAAGAAGAAATTATTTCTTTCATTTTTTTTTCTTTTTTTTTTTTTTTTGGTACTGGGGATCAAACTCACAACCTTGTGCTTGTCAAGCAGGCGCTTATGCCGCTGAGCTAAATCCCTGGTCAAGAAGAAATTATTTCTCCATCTGTGTGCTTGTGTGGGTATGCGCGTGTGCGCATGTGTGTACGTGTGTGCATGTGTGTGTCTAGTATACTAAGTATGTTGGACTTTTAAAGCTGGAAGGTGCCTTAGAGCCTTAGAGATCTTGAAACTTACACCATCCTTTGAGAAACAAAGTACACTCAGGTCTTGGGGTGAGTAAATGATTTGTCCAAGATCACACAAGTCAGCCTTCAACTTCTAAAAAGTATTATTTCTCCTGCTAAAATACAACTCTGTACCATTTCAAAAGACCAGAACACTTCACCAAACTTTCTTTTGCCTTTTCCAGTATCCTCATCATCTGCCACTCTTTACTGTGGTGCCTCAGGAAGAAGCAAGGGAGTCTTAAAAACCACCCAGCTCTCCAGATTCAATTGGCAGGTTAATCGAAAACAATTTTTTTATAGCACAATAAAGGGCCTGAGGACAGTGGAACATTAATATTTGTTTCCCAAAGAGTGGGTCCTGAGAGAATAAAGCTGCATGCAATTGAATTACGGTGCCCATAGAATGGAGGATGCATTTTGCATTGCTTCATTTTATGCCACTGTTAATCGGGTGGTGAAGAGCAAAGGCTACCTCGCAAACTGCTGCCAGGGCACCCCGAGAGGGATGTCATGCCTGCACCCTGAGGAAGGCAGGCCGCTTTCCTAAGCATCTTATGTGATTACAATATAGTTTTCATGATGCATTTTTAATAAAACAAAAGGTGGCCCTCTGACAAAAATATCATCCAGTTTTTATAATGTAAAATACAGCAATTTTGTCAGCATTAACACTGATTGGCTGCTATTAGCCCCTTGCCTTCTAATAAAATTTATGATACCTTTCAGGAGCCCAATTTGATAGAAAGTGAAGTGATTGCACCCTGCTTAGATATCTCTCCGGCATCTATTCCAACAATAATGCGGTAATTTTATGCATGAAATAGCACAATTGGCATAAATAGTTATAATACTGAGTGCTGTCTAAGGAAACTGGCTGGTGGAAAATTAGAAAGCGCTTCACACTTTTGAAACAGGTAATTAGGATTTTTCTTCGTGCTCAAACAAGGCAGACTAGAGTTTCATTTTATATTTCATGTTTCATTAAAATATAGGTGTTAAAAATAAATGCTGAATTTAAAACTGCATATATTATGAGATTAAAGGTATAGTGCACAGCAGGGGGTGTGAGGTATGTGTGATGGGACCTTGAAATGTCATATTTAGTAGCAAAGGGAGTATTTTTTAAAAAATAGTTTGAGCAGATAATACATCTTTGTTTCAAACACATTACTTTGAAAAGGATTTAGAAAAAAAATTGCATTCAATCATCAAGTCTTTAGTCCAAGAAGTATTATGCTGCCTTGATTTAAACTCTAAACAAGGAATGTGTCTTTCTTTTAATTGGCAGGCAAAAGTAGACTTTGAGTCATATGGGATTCATTGAACAGTTTTGAACTTTGCATTGGACTCAACAGTTGCCTGTCTATTCCACATTTCCATTCTGACCTTGGCTGCTCATTCAGACCTGAGCCAACCCCCAGTGGAACCTTTTTGATTCTCTTGAACTGTGCTGTGGTTTTGGGCGCGGGCAAAACACTGTAATGACACCCTTGTATTAACCTCCACTTATGACCCAGCCGAGGGCAGGCTTTTAAGTTTTCCCAGCTGTGTCATTAAATTTGTTGCTCTAGCCCCACTGATATGACACCATCACAATCCCAGTCACAGACTAATGACCAGAGTTGTGAAGGCAGCATGCTTTAAAAGAAGAGTACACAGAGCTCCGAGTCCAGAAAACAGGGCTCTGTCCTCTTGTGTTCTCATAACAACCCATGTGGTATTAAACGTCCTCATGCCTCCGTTTCTTCACCTGTAAGATGAGAATTGTGACTTTAAAAATACATGCATTTTCTTGAAAAGGTTGAAAACAAGTCTAGACAAAGACATGTACACGGATACATAATTTATAATTTTTGAAACTGGTAATCAACCCTAGTGTATTTCCATAGGTAAATGGATTAAAACCTGTGGGTATCTATACTATAAAATATTAAAAAGAAATGACCTGCCAAACTCATGAGAAGACATAGAGGAAACTTAAATACATATTGCTAAGTGAAAGAAATCAATCAGAAAAGGCTACATACACAGAATGATGACTTTATGACATTGAGGAAAAAGCAAAACCACACACACTGTAAAGAGATCAGTGGTTGCCAGTTTTTAGAGGAAAGAAAGGACAAACAAGTGGATCAAAAGGGATATTAAGGGTAGTAAACAGTGCTTTATGCTATTAAAATGGTGGATATGTTGTATTATACATTGGTCAAAACCCACAGAATATGCAGTGTTAAAGAGTAGACCTTTATGTTAACTATGGACTAAAGTTAATAGTAGTTTATCAATATTGATTTGTTAATTATATTAAATCTATATCAATAAATGATAATATGAGAATGAAGAGAAGTGGTAGGGACTTGATAGAAAGTATTGTCTGTATTTTTCTGTGAAGTTTAAATAGCTCAAAGTCAATTACTTTAAAAAATTATCCAAAATAAAAAGTATTTTACATGCTAAAAATATTTTTCGTGTTTTATAAATACAATATCAAGCTGCATCAGTGATTTAGAAAGTTATTAAAAATGCTCTTATAATTTAAGATACATAAGAGCCATACCATAAAAAACAACTGCATCTATTGTGAATAAGTAAAATTGCAGGGTCCCTGGCAGTTATACTAATTTTCAATAAAAAATCATAAAGCATGGAAGAAATTCAGCACTGCTAACAATCTCATTGTAAATTCTGTTCACTACTCTTGTCATATTTTTAAGTGATTGCAATGTAAAGATGTGGCCTGTTAATATAATAATATATTCTCATTTTCTAACAATCCTAGAAAAAATTTTTACTCTATCACAGAGGCAATCATGCAAAGGAAATTGGGGACAGATGTCGTTTTTATTAACCTTTATCATGACACTAAATTTTAGACAGAAGTTACTTCACATTATAGCTATTGTTCATCCAGAATTAAGGCAATGTGCCCAAATATGTTTCAGAGGATTTTAAAAAATCTATTGAAACATTCCTCTCTACATTTTCCTTCATTCTGCCAATGGAATGCTCTGTCCAAATCACAAAGCTTACCATAGTCTTTTATCCTTGTGAAGACAAGTTAGTCTCTTCAGGAAAGGGCAACACCTTAAGAACTTGCCAGCTTTTTTCCTCCACGTCCTCCTGTTCACATTCCCCTTGAAGGAGAAGGGGACCATTTGATGATCGATGAAACTTGCAAAAGGTCCTTTGCCTCAGACCTTCCTCTCTCCTCATTTTTAAGATCAAACTGAGAGCTGGAATCATCTCAGCAGTTTCTGCTAACTTGCATGGAGAAAAATGAAGTGGAATTATTTTATTTTCTTCACTATACCACCTGGAATCTGGCACAGAGTAGGTGCTCAATACTTGGTATATAGATGAATGAATAAATAAAACATTGTGACGGAGAGTAATAGCAGGTAAACAGAATCCTGGAGACACAAATTCTTCCTAGGGTGGGCTGTCTTGTGCTCTTGAGTAGAAAGGAAAGTGCTAAGAAGCCTGATTATGTTCATCTATCAGAGCCACATTCTCTGACCTAATTTTTATCACATATAAAGTAGACATTGGTTCACCTTCTTGATCCCTGTATGTTTGTCCCAATTTGATTCAAAACTTACAGAAGATTGAACTGTGATGTTCTTTCCCTAGCAAATAACATTTTCCTCAAATAATTTCAATTTTTCTATAGCAGAAAGTCCAAATTTGTTAGGACAACACAAATGATTTTCTTTTTTAACTTTTTATTAGTACTTGTTTGCAGTACATGATGATCACATTTTTCGTGGGAAGTTTCTACATGTACATGACCCTCATGTGATTATTGTAAATGAAAAAAATTAGAGTTAGGATGGATTACCAAGAAAATTTAAGAATAACTGGAAGAACTGAGGAAAACTCAGAAGACAGGGAAAGAGGTAGAGTTGACAGATGTTTTCACAAAACATGAGTGATAAAAATTTGAAAATATTTATATAGCAAAATATCGGGATGGCATGTCAGTTATGTATGCTCTTCTTGCATGTTTTAAATAGGCTGTTTACTTTTTATAAATTTTTTGTCTTTTATTTGAGACAGAGTTGCACTACGCAGTTCAGGCTGGCCTTGGACTCACAGTGATCCTCCTGCCTTAGCCTCCCAGGTGCTGGGATTACAGACATATACCAACCTGCTAAGCTCTTTTTATAAATTTTACACATCGTGTGTCTGATTTTTTTTTCACTTTCAAAGCAGTTCTGTTTTTGTTCCAATAATTTATGGAATACACCCATGGTTTTATCACTAATATGTTTTTAACCTTTGTGAAGAAGAAATATACTCTTCTATTTCCAATAAATTAGTTCAGAATATTCTTTTCAAAGGAAAAGATTCATGCCATTGGGAATTGCTCTTCAGATATCTCAAATCCAGGAAGTTACTACACAGTCTCCAAGGTATCAGTTAAAGAACATAGCAGTTTTAAAAAGAACCCTGTTATATTCCATCCAAATGTAGTTATCACCCTGATTCACTTTGAAAATTAACAGTGTCTCACCCTCTGAAGAAAAAGAAATTGATCAACAGATGAAGGAATTTCCACATAAATTAGAACTTATTACTATAAAATCTCACAGTGTAAGCAACATAAAACATTTGATTTGTACCTTTTATCAGTACATTTCCCATTTTTAATACTGAACAGAAGAAATAAACAGCAAAAAAACAAAAACAAAAGAACCCTGATTCTAGCCTGAAAAAGTTCACTTACTCATTAGTTCACTTATTTATTGAATACATATTGAAATAAACAGTGGGACCAGGAAAAGAATTAGAGACAAATTAAGGTGTAAAAATTTGCTTTATTAGTGTTTTACTTGAAAAACTGTTTACTTGTTTCTCAAGAGTTGGTTTTCCTACTTTATATAAACTGAAGATTGTGATGATGTCTTGGTTACTTTTTTCTCATTGCTGGGACAAAATACCTGACGCCCAAAGTGAAGGAAGGAGAGGTTTAATTCTTACAGTTTGGGGGTTTTTAGTCCATGCTTAGCTGGCTCCAAGGAAGGGTGAGGTGGCTGAGGCGCTGCTGTTCATGGCAGCTGCAAGCAGCAATAGCAAACTGCGCCAAAGAGCTAAAACACGACCCTATTCCGACCTTGCATTGTGTCGGCTCCACCCTGGGCAGGTGCAGAACTCATACCGCCAATCCCAGCACTAGACAATGAGTCAATCACAAACGCTAGATTCAGCCACTGCCGTGACTACATGAGGCTTGGGGGGGCCATCTATATTCAAACCATAACAAATGACTTTATCATGCTATTGTGACTATTAAATAAGATAGTATATAAGTAACAAATTACAAAGAAAATCCTCCCTTTTATGTTTTTTTCTCAGTATATTCTTACATGTCTCCCTACTGTAAGTGATGTAGATATTTGATTGCCTTTAGAAATTCAATTTATTGGAAAATCCAAGTGATTCCAAAGCAAAAAATCTAACAGACAAACAAACAAACTTCTCAGTAATAAGTATCATGTGTAGGATCTTGTATAAAAATCTTTGCCTGAGCATTCCAGAGAAGATTTCACATAGGAAATGTTGCAGAGTGAAAGTGACTATTCCTCAGAAATTATAAGCAAAATGATGTTAAATTACAACCTGTGAAACAAAACTGTTCAGAGATGAGAAGGAACTGCATTCACTAAATCATTTTTTAAAAACTATTATCTACTATCAGGTGACAGGTATTATTTCCTCTTCAGGGATATAGTGGTGAATGAACTAGAAGAAATATCATGTTCTAATTAGGTTTATGGACTAGAAAGAAGAAAAGAAACAAATATTTACAAAATATCTTTAGGGAGAGCAATGTGACGTAATGAAGTAAATCAAGAATGACTGTCATGGATTGTGGGACTTCTTAAGAAGATGAGGAAAAATTAGACTTTTACAGTGTGAAACAGCAAAAACAGGCCTCAGGGGTTTTTTATTTTGCTGTGTTTAACTTGATATTTATTAAACATTTAACTCCAGAAAGGAAGAGAAAGGCCTGTGCTGGAGATGTGAATGTGAAGATTTTCATGAACAGTCGGTGCTTAAAGCCAAGAACTAGATGGATAGTGCAAGGCAGATAGCGATTGTAGAGAACAAAAAGGAAAGGAAGAGAGAAGAAGGAAAGGGGAGGACAGGGAGGAGAAAGATTTAATCCTAGCTTGGGAACAGAATGAACAAACCAGCCAGTGGAACTGAGAAAGCAGGCAGTGGGGTCAGAGGTAAACTAGGAAGACAAAGTTTTCCTAAAACCAAGTGAATACGGTGTGTCAAGGAGGAGGGAGTGATTAAATGTACCAAATACAATTCTAGAGTGGAGAAAGATTAGAACTGAGAACTGAATGATGAATTCAGAGGTTTGGAGGTTTGGGGTGACTTTACCAGAACAATGCCTTTGAAGCAATAGGATAAAGCTTGATTGGAATGGCTTCAAAACTGAGCTGGAATTGGGAAATAGAAAAATGTGCTTGCAGTACTCTTCTTAGGAGTTTTCCTATAACAGGCAATAGAGGCCTGTAAGAAGACAATGTGGAAGGAAGGAAAATGCCAACTCCAGTAGTATCTCATCCATTATACAGACTAGGGTTGACAAGTGGCACAGGGTGGTTGATAAGTGGCAATGAGAGAAAACCAACATTGCAGCAACAAAGATTTTTGAGTATTTTAGAGATAATAGGGTACATTCAGGAAGATACCAAAACTCA
>RJWT010046527.1:0-11443 GCA_004365215.1 Cuniculus paca | reverse complement strand
ATTTCCTATCATCTTGTTTTGAAGTCCTATAATGCTTTTATTCTTTTGTTTTGATTGGTCTTATTCTGCTGTGTTTTATTTTATTATATGTGATAGTATGGATAACTGTTTTGAAGAAAAGGAGTCATGATAGTAACCATTGTTCATTTCCTGTTAACTGGTTTTGAAGTCCTGTAATGCTTTTGTTCTTTTGTTTTGATTGGTTTTAGTCTGTTTTCTATTATTTGATTTCAATATGTGTGAAGGTATGGACAGCTATTTTGAAGAAAATAGGAGATATTTTGGTAGCCATTGTTGATTTCCTGTTGTCTTGTTTTGAAGTCCTGTATTGCTTGCATTGTTCTGTTCTGATTTGGTTTGTTCTGTTTTGTTTTGTTTTGTTTTGTTCTCTTTAAAATAAAAAAAATTTAAAAAAAGAATTTTACATTCTTACTCATCTATTCTTAGTCCAATATAAGGCAATGAAAATAGATATTATAGATTCACTTTAAAAAGCAAAGTCATAGTCTCCACCAAATTAACGCAGATAATTTGCTCACAGTTACTATTATTTACTAGAAACACTGGTCACATAAAAGTTCAGCTCTTCTAAATTGTTTACTTCATCAACACTATAAATAGAATAACATTTATATGAGTCATTAAAATTTTTTGAGGACCATGGCTAGCATCAGAAATAATACAAACAATAACAACAATATATTTAGTTATGATCTACCTATCAATGTTGTCTATTTTGTATTTGTGTAAACTGACAGAAATTGTTTACTTTACATGTAAGTTATTCTACTTTTGTTGATGGTACCCCATTCATTTCTCTCCCCATCCTCTTGGTCCTTTTGCATTATCTACACTGACCTAGAAAAGGATCCCCACTTTGAAATTATGAAGTATGGGCAAC
Source organism: Cuniculus paca (assembly GCA_004365215.1). NCBI lineage: Eukaryota > Metazoa > Chordata > Mammalia > Rodentia > Cuniculidae > Cuniculus > Cuniculus paca. Next base: position 10,542 of record RJWT010046527.1, on the reverse strand, counting down.
ATCTTCTATGTCCACTCCTGACTACCTACTTGTCCTGTGACAGAAGTGCAGATGCTCTTAATGTTGTTTCTTGGCTACCCAGGGTTCCCTCCAAAGTAATCCCATCTCCACCTCTAGCAGGCCCCTCAGTAACTATGACTTTGATATTTCATGATACTCCCCAGCAACTACCAAGTGGTTATAGAGAATCTCATTTCTTAAATTGTTACAGGGTGACAGACCAGTAAAGTTAAAAGCAAGCAAATGCTACTAATATATTTGCATTTTACAATGGATTTTTAAAGTCTCACCACAAAGAAAATTTAGAAAAATAACTCATAGATGTGTCTGAAAGCCAATAAATTTCTTCTTGTCTTCAAAATACTATGTATTTAATTATCTTCCCTTTTGAACGAACCCACACCTAGACTCCAGCTCCTAAAAAGGAAGCAGAAGAAGACCATCCCCGTGGATGCAGTCGCTCCTCAGGGTCCCCAAATCAGGGGCCACTACTCAATAGCAGGTGACCCACAGAGAGCCACTTTGCTCTTGGGTGCTTTAAAAATATTTTAGTGTTTTGTAAAACTAGTTTAAGTAATACAGATATGGTAAAGCAAGCCTAGGCTAAAACACAAAGGATTATTTAAAATAAATAATATTTCTGTAATAAACAATAACTTTAGTTCATTAACATTAATATTTAAATTAGTATTAATTTTTAATTAATAACTTGGCTTCCTTGGTCATTTCTTCTCAAAGGCAATTGCATATACTCCTAGGATGTGCAATTCTACCCACCACATAAACCATTAAAACTAGTTTCTTCTGCAGTGGCTTTTGTTGTTTGTTTGCTTACTTTGTTCTGAGAGAAAATTTTGCTATGTTGCCCAGACTAATCTTGAACTCTAGGGTTCAACTTCTCTCCTGCCTCAGCCTAGTGAGTGAGTAACTACAGACATGTAACATGCTTGGTGGTCCCATGTTTTTGTTTTTTAATTATAGTGTGTCTGAATAAATTATTGAAAAAAATGTCAAGACATACACCAAGGCAAAAATAGGAAAGAGAAAACTATAGTGGTTTTTATCACATGATTATAAATATTTTCCATCCTTGTGATGATGCATCCTCAAATGAATCTAATGCTAGATAATCAACAGCATAATAAATAATGCTCATCTATCAAAATATCACCACCCCAACTATGTAGAACATAGCCCAAAACCCAGAAATTCCATCCTTGTGATGATGCATCCTCAAATGAATCTAATGCTAGATAATCAACAGCATAATAAATAATGCTCATCTATCAAAATATCACCACCCCAACTATGTAGAACATAGCCCAAAACCCAGAAATTTCATACAAGATGAGAAAAAATGTCAAGCTTTAAAAGATTTTTTTCAGTTTTCCTAAATTTCAAAATATCTGAATAGATTTACTATTTGATATAATTAATTCTACTTGCTCACTTTTCAAAAAGTATCAGTTCCCTTACTGAAGCTGTTTGTTTCTCATTAATAAACAGATCATTGATGAATCTACATGTTAGCAGCATTACTTTGGGCAACATGAAAAGAAAAGTAAAAATTGTACCAAAAAATGCATAAAACTATTTCATAAGAAACAAAATGTCGATCTGGGGGTCATTCAGTATAGGAGCAGATAATACTACATTCCTTTAAAAGTTCCTATAGGATTGCTGTGTTACAGTAGTAGAATGAATTGTTCACATTTGTTACACTAATCCTATGTAACCAAGAAAATGTTACATCATTTTTAGCACCTTCTGTATAAGAAGTCAGAAAATATACAATTTTTTTTAGAAACTTTCACATTAAAATGGCTGAAATTTTTAAAGGGTTGGCAGTTAATGAATTAAGTTTGAGTTATCAGGAAATTCACAAGAATACTACAGATAAACTAAAATTAATGAAGTGATTTTTCATGGGCATCAAAGTGACCAAAGAGTATTAAAATCTATAGTTAATCCTCCAAACACATTTTAGTTTTATTTTTAATATTTATTACTACAATTTATACCCTCCTCCCAAATACTTGCTAAGACACTAAATTTCTATTTTTGTAGGTCAAAGATGGTCATAAGCAATTTCATGTGGATCAACCTAAGTAAATTTACCAAAATTATTAACAATAACTTTAATAATAAAATGATTTTCATTTCATCTTTTCTTTCTCCAGTCTACTCTTTGTTGGAAAAAAAAATCTAATTATTAAGCAATAAAGACCCAAAGTCCACCAACACAATTGTGGGTTGATCATCACTAACTGATACTTTTCTTCACCTCAATCAAAAACATAATGATCTTATTTAAGCCTAAGAATTGCAACTACACAAAATAGCTCCCAAAATATTTAATAGATCTGGGCTTACACATTACAGCTTTTCACACATACCAAATATATGTAACAATCTTGAAAATATGTGCACATGCACATTCTAGTTATGTTCATTCATACATATTCAAAATGACAAATTATGCTAACAATTAATTGTCAAGGCAATGAACTAATAATCCAGATAAATATAATGGATAGGCAAGGTTTTCAGTTATGTAAAACAAGTTAGCATTCAGTTTACCTTCAAATTTAAGATATTGCATTTTTATTTTCCTTAAAACAAGGAATACTTACATTGGAAAAATCAGAATAAAGAATCATTTATACATTTTAAAAGGTATTATGGATAGCTATGCCAGCATAGTATTATAATGCAACAAACTTTCCTAGTGATTTCTTCCTTCCCTATTCTCCTCTATTACCTTTCCAGTTTCCAATCTATGTATATTGCATGTTTGAAGAGTATGTATCCAAACACTGAGTTCCCACAATAACCTATTGGTTCCCAGTGCAGCTGGACCCCTTTTCCAAATGTTAACTGCTCCTTTACTCAGACTTGCCTAGTATTTGTTCTTCCAAAAGTCCTAGCCCTCCCAACATGATGCAAATGCAAAATATGGCCTCTCATAAAGTAAATGATGCTGGAAATATGGGTACATTTATGAATAGACACTGGCTTCATAACCAGGTGTATGCAAGGGAAATTTCGTTCTTTAATAGTCTAAACTGAGAGATATCTACCAGCAAAATAGCTTATGTGCAGCTTTGACAAATGCCATCAAACTTATTTCATGTATCTTTTCCAGAAATATGTGCTTATACAGAAAATATAAAGGATACAAGTTTAAGGATATAATTTTGTTTCATTCTTACAATATATGCAAAAAAAGGACACAATGCTCAAAATAACAAAGAAAAAACACTAACAGAATAATCTAAAGGACAAAGTGTCCTGAAAAAGAATATAGTTAAATGGCTCAGTCATACGAGAATGTGAGAACACTTAGCTACGAAAATCTAAAGTGGGGGGCTAACAAGAAAGTTCTGAACAAAAGCTTCATATAAATTCTGAAAATGTCAGTTAAATGATATAATTTTTATAGCTTTCAATAAAACTACATGGCTTTAGGACATCAATAAAAGCAAAGTCTTAAAGCTCAGACACACATTGTTATTAATGATATAATGAATTCACCATGGAAGCTGGAGCTGACAGGACCAGCCGAGATTGCAGGTTTCCTCTTGCTTCTGCCGTATTTTCCACAGCATGTCATCGCTGTGACTGACTAGCAAAATGAAGGTGGCTGCTGGCACCCTTTCTTGAAGTTGGGCCAATTAAACTCTGTAGCCTCTCACACTGGCAATGTTTACTGGCTAGCTCCTGAACAGTAAAGGTGCCAACTCACGTTTCCTTGTCACTGACTTCCTTCACTCCTTGTCAAGTCTACCAACTATTGCAAACTTCTGGAACTCTCCTGGAAGTCATCATCTATAGATGACCAAATTTACAGAATCAAAAATATTCAGGGCTGAAGGAAATAAAGATTTACTGTAGTTGTTAGTTGATGTCTTGTGATCAGTGTGAGACGTGTTGCAAATAACTTTTTCCCTTTTTAAATTGAGGTGAAATTCACATAACATAAAACTAATCATCTTGAAGTATACATTTTAATGACATTTATTACATCCACAATGCAACTGCCACTTCATAACTGTGACTTTATCTTTAAAAGGTATATAGTGCTACCCAGCCATGATGGCACACACCTGTAATCCCCCCTGTAATCCTCGGAGGCTGAAGCAGGAGGATCTCTTTGAGTTCAAGGCCAGTCTGGGCTACAAAACGAGTTTAAGGCCAACCTGAATTGCATAGCGAAACCCTGCCTCAAAAAAGCAAAAAAAAAAAACAAAAAAAAAAACACACAGTCCATATTATCCCTTTAATGGGATACCTTCATTTGTATTCACTAGGGCATTCCAAGAGGGTGAGAAATGGCCACATATAAACTTGTAAGCTAGGAATTTCCAATAAACTGACAGGTTAAAGGATCTTGCCAACTGGTGAAAAATCAGCAAGCATCTCATTCCATAAATGTATTCATTTATTCACACATTCACTCATTCAGCTCTTCCTCTGTGCCTATTCCTTCAGAATCTTAAGCTGGTAGAGACAGAGATACTGACAGTTATAGTTACAGGGCTCAGTCTGTGGCCTGTACAACTAATGGTCAAAGGAGGCTATGGCCAACTATGCTCAGCAATATAAGGACTGCTTCTGGAGGAGAAGGCATTCTAGGCAAAGACACCTAGTGAACCAGGTCCAGCTAGACTGTGGGGTATCATTATACTACCAGGAAAAACATAGTAAGCATTTTTTATATGCCAGACACTCCCATAAGCATTTTGCATTACATGCTCAAAGTTATACTAAGAATTAGGTGCCATTCACATTAAATGGCTGAATACACAGAGGTAAAGTGTTGACCTGGCTACACAGCTACTTAGAGGCAGAGCTGCAATTCTAACCCAAGCAATCCAGCTTTAGAGCCCATCTTCTTCATCACTACATCATCTACTTTACAGCTATCATTTTTATCATCTTCTTTGTAATAAAATTAATTGCTTAACGCAGATCTTTTATGATGGAAACTACAATATGCCACAAAACACTGAACGTGAACAAATGATTGATGTGAACAATGAGTGTGCACCATTAAGAATTCCTCTGGTCTCTGAGTAAGCAAGAGAGCAAGTGACAAACTATCATTTTCTTGTACAGCAACCCCCTACCCCAATCAGGGTTGTGCTTATACCATTTGGAGACCCCTGTTAGACAAAGGAGACATAGGCCAGGGCTCTAACAAGGTGAGCAGTAGGCGTGGATATATGACATGTAAGCAATTACTTGGAAGGAGTAAGAAAGGGAAACCAGAAGGAAAAAAGAGACTAGAAAGAGAAAAATCATTAGGACGTCATTTGCAAAAGATCCAGCAAGTGATAATGAGGTGCTAAACTATACCAGTGGGGAGTCAGATGTGAAAGATTAAATGACTTGCCCAAGGACATGAGTCAAGGGAAGTGCCAGAACCAAAACCCAGTCTATACCATAGATTGCACTGATCTGGGAATGGCGTACACAGTGACTTGCAGAAAGATCGCTATCATGAAATTTCTAAGACTTCTGTATGCTGTATAACTACTTTTATCCATAATGCTGATTTTTCAGGACTGATTTTGTACTATGAAACAAGCTATGACACAAAAGGAATAATACATGAATTGCACAGCATTCAGGCAAGTGACTAATTTAGTATAGTTGTATTAAAATTGAGACTAAGTCATATATAATCCAGAAACGAAATATTTCATCATAGAAAAAGTGTGGGGATTTGAAATACACTCTTTCATAAAATAAGCTATTCTAAGAAATACATTTACAGGACATAATCCTCACAAGTGAGCTTCCAAATAAGCTTTCAAAATAAAGAGCTATCAGAGAAGTTATTTAAGAAGCTAGACTCACATTTTATTAATGTGACAAGTATAACAAGATAAATATATCATATGATTCTCAAATGACATAATTAATATAGCTTATGTGACATATTCCCATTAATGATCTTTTATTATGTGTGAACAGTAAAATAACATTAGATGAGCAATGAAAAATCCAATCAACAGCAGCTTTCCAGAAGGTTTTGACTGCAGTCTTATTTACACAGTGTTATCTGATACTAATCCTTGGATTTTAAAGAGCAGAAATTGCTTCAGAATTGTAAACAAACATATTCCTATGAGATGAGCATTTTAATTATCATTTCTGCAAATACAAGATAAAAATAATGTGATGCATGATAGACTCTTAAGGTGAAATCAGAGGGAAATGTATCTTGCCAGGTCAATTCAGTTACATGAATAAAAGGATTATGATGCTGAATCGAGAAACTACTCTATAAAGCCTGATTTTTTTTACTTAATCATGACTTTCAAGGAGATTTTCTGCAGAATGCCTGACCCCTTCCTGATGTCTGCAAAGATTAGAAGTGAGTGTGAAAATATCCTGGGTTTCTTTAATAACTTACTACTGTCCAATATTATGAATCAACTGAAACACAACTAAGTCTAAAAATACAAGTTTATAAAATAGTATTGAGTAAATATTTTATCCTTGTCAACAAAAAAAGAGATGTGATCCTGAATGTAAGGAACAAGAAGCATAATGAGCAGGCTAGATATAAACATAAATCAATAGAGATATATGCATGATGAGAAAAAGAGATGCCAGTTAATAAAAACAATTACAGCCTAAAGAGGCATGAACTCTAAGTGCTCCAAATATTCAGAGGTAGGTAAAATCACTGTGCTTCTTAAACAGGAAAACAGATTTGGGGGTGGGGGGCAAGGTCATCTTGGTTCTGGTACCTAGAATTGAAAGAGCAAAGCTCTAGCTGTCATGCAGTAGTCATCTGAACTTTATCTTTCTTGGATAAAGAGCCCTGGTAATCCAAGTTCCAAGTACAATGGTGAAGAACACATGTTTTAAAGCAATTAAGGGTCAGTCCTAGTTCTGGCCCTGCCATGGTATGACTCTGAATCATTCACTTCACCTCTCTAAAACTCAGTTTCCTGATCTGTAAAATGTGAATTGTAAACACCTACCACCTCATTGGATGAGAATGAAACGAAAGCAGATGTCCCAATTAGAGATTCCTAGCATGGAGCATGTGCCTAAAAAAATGGTAACTTCAGTTTACAGTATATTAAATGGCACACTTACCATGATAAGATCAGGACAACTGCTCAGAATCTTGCTATTTTAAAAACCACTTTATTAAATTATAATAGACATAGAAAAGGCTGTCTGTATTTAATACATACAACTTGACAAGTTTAGTAATAACTATACACCTACAAATCTTGCTTTTTAGGGGAATTACATGGTTCTTGGTTGGAGGCCCATTATACTGTTCTCTAGATGACTGTCTGAAGCGCTTCACTGTCCTGGGAGCAAAACATGAAAAGTCATGTTTTGATGGTTTCTCTTCAAAAAAAGTATCTGACCCTAATAGAATACACCTGACTTATACGTTCAACAAGCTTGTTTTAAGGATTAAATTTAACTGAGTAAGCAAAGAGGAGGAAGGAGCTCCTCTTCAGGCATATACCTTAGCTGCATGCTCAGAAACAAAAGAAATCTGTAATCTAAAATCACTTTCATGCAATGACCCAAAATTTAGAAAAGCCAAAACTAATAGTGACTGACAGGATATGACAGCAAGCTACCAACCATTCCAGTTGTGAAGCCAGCTGCAGACAAACACTGCTTGGGGCAACATTCTGTGGCTGATCTTCCTAGCTTTGTTAAAATCTCATCAGTGCAGTATCTCTTTTCATATGTAGTATAAACGGATTTTATGAAACAGTTTGGTAAAACACATGGCATGTGACTGTACCACTACAAATGTGTTAGCAGATCCAGCCAGAAACCATAGCAATGATCTGAGCATGTGAGTCTTCTGGCAAAAGTAAGAAAATAAACCTAATCTTTGTATAGACTTACTGGTACCCTACTGAAGCCGAGTATCAAATCTTTTCCCAGGTATCTTCTCTTTCCAATGCAGAAGAAGCAAGAATTGTTCTCAAGCTACCACCAAGTAAGTATACAGTGTTTGATGGCTCAGCTTATTTTTCTCAGTCTGCTATGAACTCTGCAGAATTATATCTGGATCCTTATAACATGATGATTTGAGATTATGAATACAGGGAATAAATATAAGCTTCTGGTATAGCAATTTATGCATCAGTCAGTGGGTAAATACTGCAGAGTGAATCCTAACACTTGAAACAGAATCTTCCAGAGTCCAGAAATCCACCTGACTGCCAAGAATAATACTTCCGTGGTTCAAGCAATACTAGTACCCAGAGGGGTTTCCACAGACATAACCACATGAGTTACTGCATATTGGGTAAAATAGAAAAAACAGACATTTATAAATGTACAGTTTGCAGACATCTTTAAACTACTACTCATAAATACTCAATTCTCAAATACAGTAGGAATGGAAGACTTTGGGAATATGAAGTATCTGTTTAAATTGCTTAATTATATGGTTTTTTCTATGGGTTTTCCTCATCTTATTTTTATTGGGGGCTAAGGGTGAGGAATACATGGCTCTCTTAACCAAAGTATTGTATATGAAACCAATTGCACTGAAAGAAGCTCTGTGATAAGAACAAATAAACGTGAGATTCTGACTTTAAAATGAAGTAGAAAAGGCAATGTCACAGGACAAAAATCTCATCAATTAGATATCAAAGAAAATTTTTCAATCCACCAGACTATACTGAGGCAGCGTTTGTTAGGTTCTCCAGCAGTAAAACAAACGCACGATATTGTCTCAACATTTCACACATGATTTCTATTTCAGCTCTGATGTAAAACTCGGCATCTCACATCGTGGCACAAAGAAAAAGAGTCAGTTTAGTTAGTTCAAGTAAAAAACCAGACAGCTGCTAGCAGAGACAGGTCGCGGCTGGGAAGGGGCACAGCATATTCAGTTCGCTGTGTTTTCCTTCAGAAGAATGTCAATAAAAACCACTGCCAAATGAGGTATGGGGGGAGTCCCTCTATGCAGTGAACCACTGGGTTCACCTAACAGTTAGTGGCAGTCGGACAAGTTAGCAAAAAGGAACCCTGGCCAAAGGTACAGCTGCCAACAACTTGAAGAAAGCTCTCTTTCTCCCTCAGCATCCCGGGGTAAGGACCAGTCCCACATTTAGAAACGTTATTTCTGGGACCAATAGCAATTTATTTTGATATAACCACCAGATTTTTTTTTCCTGAGTTCTCAACAAAGGAGCCATATTAGGAAATAATCTCGCAAAAAAGCAAAGTGCCCCCTCCCCCTTTGCCCACGATCGATGCACACACGCGGCGCACGCGGACACGCACAGACACTCGCCCGTGCACAATGGCCGGTGCACTCGCCTGGGCCCACGCGGCCGCCCAACCCGGGCTCAAGGCCCCGCAGCCGGGCCTCAGGCGCTTGGGCGAGAGGCCCGCAGCCCGCCGCCCTGGAACCAGCTGCTCGGCGTTTGTGCTGGGGCTGCTCGCCCCCCAGCGGGGCCCTGGGGTAGCGGCTGCCAGCGGCCGGGAGCCCGTTAACCCCTTGGGGAAGTAGGTGCTACAGCACCCACCTGCGGGGCCACGGCAATTGGGTGGCGGCGCGAGCGGTCTACCCCATCAGGGACGGGGCGACTCTGCAGCTCTCAGCTGACTTTAGCAAAGCTAATCATGTCACTGGCTCCACAGGGCTTCTCCAGCGAGCGGGTGTTTCTGAGCTGTCACCCCTGAGGGTCCACGCATAGCAAAAAGCAAAAACTTAAGAGGGCAGAGGGCACAGACCAGACTTGGTAACTCTCCCTAAGGGACCAGCGCAAGTCCCTAGGGGGTCAAGGCTGCTTCGACCGCCAGCCCTGCGAACTACGTGAGACGTGGAGGGACCCGAGGGCAATCGCCCTGGTCACCCTTCCCTGAGTCGGGCTTTGGGGCCCCGTCCCCACTCCGGGACACTTACCTTCTTCCGGGGCTGCCATTTCATCATATTTGTACAGCCGATACGTGGAACATCAAGATGTTGGCTGGGGGCTGGGGGCAGATGCAGGGCAGCCGCGACTGCAAGTCATGCTGCCTCCCTCCCACCCCCTAATTCTTTCCCATATTCACGGCGGAAGGGAAAAAGCCCAAGAGAGTCCAGTCTTTTCGCCTTCAGTTCAATGAAAAGTATCCCCAAACCACGAACACACTTCCCACCAAGCTAGGAAGTCCCAGCAGCCACCAGCGTACTCCTGCCAGCGCGGGGCATTTTCCCCCGCCGGCGCCTGCGAAAGGAGCCTACGGCAAGGGGTCTCCGAGCCGGCTGCTGAGACCCTGCCTCAGAAAACAGACTGAAAACGCGAGCTGCCGCAGAAACCCAGCCGGGCTCTTGCCATCCGAACCCCTTTTGGCGAATTCTCCTCTTCTCAAAAAAGATTAGACAAGCAATCAAACCCTCACGCGCAGCCTGGAGCAATTCCCAAAATTCTGGGTGTATTTCTCGTTTGTAAAATTTAGCAAAGAAAATTCCAAAGATCTGTAATCAGAGCTTCTTTACGTTGTTTTTCTCTTCCTTCTTGGATAACTTGGGAAAACAATCTGCCCTTC
>RJWT010046526.1:0-11441 GCA_004365215.1 Cuniculus paca | reverse complement strand
TGGCTCCGAGGCAGGGTGGCATGGCACTGGGCCAACACTTCAAGGCAGCGGCCAGAGAAAAAGGAGGCAGCCATTCATGGTGGCTGCAAGCGGCAAGAGCGAACCCTACCCAAAAGAAAAAACACCCCCCCATTCCAACCTTACATTGTATGTGGGCTCCACCCCTGGGCGGGTGCAGAACTCACACCGCCAATCCCAGTGCTAGACAACGAGTCAACCACAAATGCTAGATTCAGCCGCTTCCATGACTACATGAGGCTTGGGGGGGTCATCTAGATACAAACCGTAACATCTCCTAAGAGATTGCTTAAAGTTGTTTCCCATTTTCTGTCTCCACTGTTTTTAAAATAAAGCTTCTAGAGTTACCAGGTTTAACGGGAGAGAAGTGTGAAGTGGAAATGCAGGAAGTGTCGGTGAAGTGGGTCTGCTCCGCTCATACTCCACAAGGGGTCCCGGGAGAGGTCATCAGACTAAATGCCTAGGAGGAAGAGTGTGGAAGCCATATTGTGTTTCCTAGGACTTAATCTTTAGAAGAACCTAGCAACGTGGATACCGTCGTCTTGCTCTGTGCAGTTTACAACTGAGTAGAGGGGACTGCAAAGGCGTTACACTTGGAGTTGCAGATGTGAAATTTGAAGCTATTTCCCTGATATCAAGAATGTTGCTCTTATCATTAGCTGTTCATCTTCCTGTCACTTGAAAGATGCCCTTGCTGTATGCTTTCTGTTCCTTGCCATGCACCCTTTCTTTTGCCTAGAATGTTCTCTCTTTCTCACTCAGCTTTATCAACTTCAGTTTATCCTCGAACATTTAATTCCCATATGACCTTTGCTGAGATGGCATGACTAGCCCATGTCAAGTTTGTTCTCTGCTGAGATTCTAGGTTGTGTAATGGTATCATTTATGATGAAGTCTTTAAAATATTGTACTAATGCAATGCTTAGCAAGTACTGCTAAAAATGTTTCTTCACTAATGTGTGGATAGCTTGGTGTAATTCAGAAGATCCTTCATTGCTACCCTCTATTTTCCACAATTTATAAGTTATTGGATATTCTATATCATGGAATTTTTACTTTTTTGTACATCTCGTTGAAACTGGGCAGAAGGAGAGTGGGAACATGGTTAAGACATAATAAGAAAGTTACAAACCAAAAGGAATGTGAAAGTCACTTTATAGTCAAAATGCAAAACTCACTTGAAAGAACAACTGGACGGAACTACGCCACCATGCCAATAGGAGTTTCTCTGTGGGATAGCAGTATGAAAGGGTTTATCTTTTAATACGATTTACTGTGTGTACCTTGGTTTAAAAAATTCACACATTTGCTTTTGTAAAAAGAAATGAATCATAAAAAGGCTAGGAAAGGGGACACGGAGTCAAGTTCGTCTTAGCAGCAGTGTAGTGGTGTGGAAGAGGTGGCCTTTGCCGAGTTGATGGTCATTTCCACCTGAGAGCAGGACCAGCCCACAGTCCATCCTGACAGAGTTCCCTGCACACTCACGTGCACTGGAGCACAAAGACAGTCATTTCAGATGTCCAAGTGTGATCTCCACTGTGAGGAGAGCGGAGTGCTGGGGTCGGAGGCCTCAGCTCAGACAGAAGGGCTGGGGAAGGCCTCTCCTCAGAAGGAATGGACGAGACCACACCTGACAGATGAGAAAAAGGCCCTGACTGTAGGAAGCCTGGTCTTCACAGCTGCTGCTTCTGGCTGAAAACTCCACTGTCTGCATTTGCCAGCTGCGAGATAGAATCATGGATCCTAGCCCCTCGCAATAAATTACTTAAGCTCCTTTACTTTGCTTTTTAAATTATAATTTGGAAGATTTTAAAAATATAGCATGTCTATTAGCATGCTACAACACAAGGCCTTGCTCCTAAAACTTCAGTAAACTTAACCTCGGTGCTTGAATTTTTTCGTAGAAGACACTCCAGTGACTTCTGTGCCTGCTTTGGAATTCTGCTGTTTCCTTCTCCATGAAGGAAGCTGCAGTCCAATGACTGCACCCCTACACAACTGAGCCCTGGACTCCAAGCCTGTGGAACCCCCAACTAGCAACTAACAGGACTCTATCGCTTGAGAATTCAAACTGAACAGAAGGAGGACGGTGAGTCAGAAGCTGTCTGTTCTGGAAAATGTTAGCTCATGGATCATTATGACCACTGATGCTGCCATAGAAACCCTGAGACCAAGTGAAGATTAAAGGAGAAAGAACCAAGACTCCTGACCAAGAGTCAGGTCACAGGAAAGAAGAAAGCAGTTGCAGAGCAGAGGTGAGAAGGATTTACGGCACCCAGAACGGGCAAGAGTCAGAGAGAGAAAGAGGAGACATCCGATTCCTTCTTGAGGTCTGGCAGATTTGGCTCTAGTCCTTGAGCTTGGTTTAGTGAAAGGGCACTGAATCCGTTCTTCTCCCTTTACCTCTGCTGCTGTTACAAGATATACTTAGAAAAGCCCAAAGATGACTCTACAATTGCATTCTTCAAAATGAAATGACTGTACTTCTACGTCTCCCTGGGGTGTTACTGAGACAGCATCGCTTGGTACATATAAAGTGGGAAGCTTGGTAAGTTCTGACGTAGCACAGTCCTGTATCACACATGGATCTTCCGGTCAGCAACAGACCTTATTTTATAACAGTGGTCCCATGAGATTATCTTAGGACTGTCATCATGATGATGTTTCATACCGTAAAGCTGATTCCCACATTTGTGTCCATGTGGGTGGAGACAAGCATGCTTTTCCATCATTTGGATAGACTATGGGCACAGAATATGTACAGTATTGAACACCTGATAATAAAGCGCTGCATTGCTGATTTACAGATACATTCTGCTGTTGATCATTATCTCGGGATGCATTCCTTCTACTTATAAAAGTAAATTGCCTGTGAAACTACTCAGGCTGATCCTTGGGCAGGGATGCTGTGGAAAAGCCTGGTTCCAATAGGAGACAACAGCTCCTCGCACATTTTGTCCCTAAAGACCCCCCGGTGGGACAAGAAGTGGAGAGGAGGTGTGGGCAACCCTGACCCTGCATATACCGTGCTTACGTGTGCTTTTGTCTTTTTTTTTTAAATTAGAAGTTAGAAAAAGTAAATCCCTGCACTTTGAGAGATCGAGACAGGAAGATCAAAAGTTCAAGCCCAGCCCAGGCAACTTAGTGACTTAGTGAGAGCCTGATCTCAAAACTAAATAAAATAAAATAAAATAAAATAAAATAAAATAAAATAAAATAAAATAAAATAAAATAGGGCAGGGGATGTAACTTCATGAGAAAGTCCTCAGTTCAGTCCCCAGTATAAGGAAAAGGAGGAGAAGGCTAAAGAAAAGAGATTTAAAACACCTTCCAAAGTAAAAGTTACAGTGACCTAAAGTTCACTTTTATTGAAAAAAGAAAAATATTGTTTCCATAAATTTGGTGTAGCGCCGAGAGGACAGGTAAGGAGGCCCAGGCAGTGCAGCAGACCGTCCCTGGAGCTCCTGTTCGCTCACCTCCCACTAATTCAAATGCTGTCTTCCCATACGCTCCATGCCTGGGAAACCCCCCTTTTGAAATCTTCTGTGTCATGGTACACTGTACCGTTTCTGTGTTCGGGCATCTTCAGATGTAAACATGCTTAGCACAGTGATGGTTGCCTGCAGAATTCGGTGCAGTACCAAGCTGGCTGGGCCCCTGCCCTGGGAGCATGGGGCGGTACCCTGTGGCTCGGGTGACCCAGGCTGGACCCGGATGTATGTGCCCTCTAGGACGGTGACAAAGACAAATCGCCCCTGGTGCCTCTCTCAGGATGCACCCCGTCACTAAGCGACACACGGCTGCGCGCTCCTGGGTGTCGTGAGCGGGGGAGGAACGCAGCCATCGGCCCCAGGTCTTCTGGGTGCCTGTGGGACTATCACACTCCCTCTCCTCCCCGGTCCTCCCGGCTTTGGGCAGCAGTCGATCTGATGACTTTCACTTGATTAGTTTTTATTTTCTAAATAGATGAAATACGACAAATGCTTCTGGAGAGGATCTAATTTCTTTCACTCAGTAGAATTTTGAGACTCGCCAACACTGTAGCTTTATTCAGTGTCCTAGTTCATTTTTATGTCTAAGGAGCACACTTTTATTTAGGTACGGTAGTTTTTAAAATTTGATTTGCATTTTGTTGAACATTTAAACATTTGGATTATTTCACTTGTTTTAAAATAAAGCAGCTCTTAACATTTATGTACATTTTTGATGTAAGCTTTTATTTAATTTATTTTCTAGGCAAATACCTAGATGTCAGACAGCTAAGTCATAGGACAGGTGTATGCTGAACTTCTTGTAAGAGACCATCAAATTCTTTTACAATTCTTTTTTGTTTTATTTCCTATTCCTTCCCAGAACTACATTAGTGTTTTCTTTTCTCTACATTCTCACCAACATTTCTCATGTCAGTTGTATTAGTGATACCATATCTTGGTTTTAATTGCCCTTGATGATAGATAGATAGATAGATGATAGATATCAGCTCCCAGATATATATCTATGTTATATTTATCAAATTGATAAACTTTATATAGCTATTCTAGGTCATTTATAACTCAATAAGGCAATGGAAGACAAGATTTATATTTTGGGGGAATGTGATGGTAAAATATACTTAGAAGCATTTGTTATGGATTTTGTTATATTGATTTATTTGTCTATGGATTTACGACAGCAATAGCATACTGTTTTTATGACCACAGCTTTATTGGAAGCCTTGACACAGAAAAATGCTAACCTTTCAAATTTGTTGTTCTATTTCAAGGTTGATTTAGCTATTCTAAATCCTTTGCCTTTCCATATAAATTTAGGAAATAAATTTTCAAGTTCTAAAAACAAATGGAAAGCCTGCTGTGGTTTCGCTTGGGGAAGCACTGAAGTCATGACTCAGTCTTAACCATACTGAGCCTTCAAACCGTAAATGATTTTAGGGCATTGTAAATTGCTTTCATCAATGTGTTTGAGTGGTTGGGCTGCAGGTCTTACATACCTTTCATCAGGGTACCATATGTCTTTTATATTATCTGGCACCACTGTAACTGGTCACTTCCATTTCCAAGTGTTCATTGCTAGTGCATAGAGACACGATTGATTTTTACAAAAATATTTCATCTGGTATCCTGACACTTTGTTAAACTCATCTGTTAGTTTGGGTAATTTTATTATAGATTTCATCAGATTTTCTGCATATTCAATCATGCACATGTAGCTTTTGTTGAATAAGTGTCTTTATTTCTTATTTTCCTTTAATGTACTCGTCAAAACCTCTGTACCATGTTGAATAGAAGTGGTGACTGTGGTCTTCTGCTTTGTTTGAAACCACAGGGGGACAAAAGTCAGTCTCTCAACATCATGCAGAAGATTGGTTATGCATTCTACCAAGTTAAGGAAGTTCTTTTCTATGATACTTGGCTGGGAGATTTCAAAAAGGAATAGATACAAGATTCTGTTAAATACTTTATATGTACCTGTTGATAACAGCATGATTTTCAGGTTTCCTAGTGTGATAAACTACATTAGTGTGTGTGTGTGTGTGTGTGTGTGTGTGTCTAATCAGCCTTATTCCATCTATGTGTTTATATGAGGTGTGATTGAATTACATGGTGAATGTTTAAATAAAAAAAATTATACTAAAAGACACATTGCCATGAACCCCCCTCAGAACGCTCCCCACACTTTGAACACACTTACCCCATCAGTTTTACCACTTGCTGAAGCAGTTCTAGAGTCCTCTTTAAATAACAGCTCTTCCATGCTGTCTTTAGTGGCTGCCTTGATGTCCTAGGTGTATTCAAAACGTTTCCCCTCCGCGATTTTTTTGTTCGTTTTTGACTTTTTGAGACAAGATCTTGCTATGCAGTTAAGGCTGGCCTTGTGCACATTTTGTAACCTAGGCGGGTATCGAACTCGCAAGAATCCTGTCTCAGCCTCTCCAATGCTGGGCTAACAAGCGCGAGTGCCATCACGCCTGTTTTTTTCCCCGGTTATTTTTAGCTTTGGGGAAGAGCCAGAGTTGCACGGCGTCAGTGAACAAGGTGGGCGAAGGCGCACTGTGATGTTTTACAAGCCCGCTTTTCCTTTGGCTGGCACCGGCAGCGATGTTCACCGTATTTCTTTCGCACATTGTAAAGCCACTCACAAAAGGTGACTTCAAGAACCACTTTAGGAAATGACGAACTATGGGATGTGCGTTCCGGGGGTACTAGCTTGAGGGGACCTCATGACAAAAGTATACTGCAGTGTGCTTTTTATTTTAAACATTCACCATATATTTTGATTGCCCCTTGTGTAACTATTACCACAGTCAGTACGGAGTATTCCTTCATCCCTGGTCCTTTTTATTTTCACCAAGAATGTTTGTATTTCATAAATGTTGAACATTTGTGTGCAACTGTTTATAAATATAGATTTTTATTTCTCAGTATGGTACATGCTCGTATAGGGATTTTTATTGTTTGTTATTGTTTAGAGAAATATATGCCAAAATAACTATAATGTTTAATAATTTTCCTACAGTGTACCAGAGTCCTGCTGCACGCTTGCCAGCATTTGATATTATCTGTTTAATTTTTAAATTTAACTCTTTTAAGTAATGTTTAGTGAATGCTCACTGTGGTTTTAATTCACCTGTCTTTGCCGACTGCTAAGAACAGTTGTTCATGTATTTATTTGCCATCTGTACTTACTTCCCCTCTTTGGTAAGATATCTCTAGATCATCCCTTTAGCATTCTTAAAGCCAGTAGTGGCAATATTTTATAACTGCTGAATTGAAATTGATACACTGTCTCTTTTCTTAGTGTTGATGTGTTCATTAATATTCCATATTTTTCAAAACAACAAACTCTCATTTGGCTGCCTTTTCCCTGTTTTTCTTTTCCTACAGTCTTCTTTTTTCTAGTTTACATTTCTTTTCCCAGTTTTCTAGTTTCTTAAGATCGAAGCTGATAATCAGAGATGTTTTTGCTTCTTGAAGTCTGTTATAATATCATCCAAAAATATGTTGAAACATCGTGGTTCTGCTTTAACCAAATTCAAAATACTTTCTAATGTCCTCTTTGATTTTATCTTTGCATGTGGATTATTTACAAGTGTTCTAGTTACCAAAGACTTAAATATTTGTATGCAGTTATGTTTGTTATGTATTTCATTCCATTGTGACAGAGAATATATTTTGCATGACTTGACTTCATTTTAGTATGTTGAGATTTGTTTTGCACCAGCAAATATGGTTTGTTTTGGAACATGTTCTGAATGCACTTGAACACGATTTATGTTTCACACGATCATGTACTGTATTCTGTAAACGTCCATTAGAACACGTTGGTTAATTGTATTTTGCAAGTTTTTTACATTTTTAAAGATTTTCTCTCTGCTTGTTTTATCAATATTTCAGAGAGGTATTGGAGACTCCAACTTCAATTGTGGATTTGCACATGTTTTTATTGATTCATCAATTTTTGCTTCACGTATTTTGGAACTCTACTTTTAAATATTAAAGCATTCGTAAATTTTAATCTCTCAGTACATCCTCCTACTAATCTTAGTGAAATGACCTTCATTCCTTCTTCAGTAATATTCTTTCCTCTGAAAACTACTCTGATATTAGTACAGGCATTCCATTTTTAAATAGTTGTATTACTCAGCTTTCTCATCACTGGGACAAACTATGTAACAATTGTATCTTTAAAGAGAAGAGTTTTATTTGGCTTATGGTTTCAAAGAGGTCAGTCTGTGGTTGTAAAGCTCAAAGCAGGAACATCATGGCAGAGGAGCTCATCTTAGCAATGAAGTTAAGCTTACAGTGACCACGAGCCAGAGCAGAACAACAGTGTCAGAGAGGAGGGCCAAGGGGCCAGATGTAAATCCCAAAGCCACATCCCTATGACCCACCCAAGTAACCCCACAAGTGTATTTGCTAATCTCTTCAGTGGCTAACAAGTCAAGCAAGTTTACGTAATCTTGCTTAATCCATATGTTATTTTTGCCATAGCATATCTGTTTTCCATACTTTTACCTTTATGTAGCTGTTGATTTGAAGTATAAGTTGTTATGAACACCTATAGTTGAGCATTTGCTTTTAATAAATGTAGTAGACTATCATTTTCAGCAGCTTTATAGAAAGTCAAAGAAATCTCTTCTTTTAATAAAAAATAAAGGATTCCCTCTGTAAAGTTTTCAGGAGCTACAGTCAAAGAGAACAGAGCTTGAGTTAAAAAGGACAGATAATGTGGTAGACGTGATTTTACAATTTACCAGAGATTATGAAGATTAACGTGGGCTACACCTTACCTGAATCTGCATCAGTCTTGCATGTTGGCTGATACTACTGCCTAGTTTAGGAATTGGATCTTCTTTGATATAACATTTATTACCAGCAGGGTATGTTTATACAAATCTTATGTATTCTCATTAATTTATTCAGCACACATTTACAGAAGGCCTAACATATGCTGAACAAATCTAGAGATGCAATAATGACACCATTCTTGATCTCAAAAAAGAATTCCAGTTAGGATCTATAAGATTAGAAAAATAAAGAGATAAAAATGTAACATGATAAGCTCCACATAGAGGGCCACATAATTCTTTTCTCATGTGCCAATTTCTAGGAGTGACCTGCAGGTTGCTTGCAATTACCACCTAGTTACTAATAGTTCCTTTCTCATAAGAATAAAATCCAAGCATTAAGGTGGAAAGTGTTCTGCAAAGAAAAACCAAACTAAATTTTATCTCCTATGGTTCTCCAAACTAAATTTTATCTCCTATGGTTCTCCAGCCTTAAACTTTGTCTGTGTACATACAATGATAGAATTTTGTTTTCTTTTCTGATTGTTCTAAACCTAAGTCCTGAGATGGTTAATATACATATGTTATGGCTTGGGTTCAGAATGTCACCCCAAACTTTCTGAATAGAAATGGCAGGCTTCTGAAGTGTGATTGCACCTTGGGGGATGGTATACTCCTCAGTGGATTAATCCACTGATGAATTCATAGCTAACTGTGCTGCTCACTGCTGGGGCTTGGTTGGAAAAGACAGTCACTTTAGGGGGCTCCTCTCACTCCCTGGCTCCTCCCTCCTCTCTCTGCTTCCTGGCAGCCATGAACTGAGCATCTCTCCTCCATCAGGCCGCTCCACTGTGCTGATTCTGCCTTGGAGTCCGCCAAGCATGGACTGATTCTTATGAAAAACGTGAGCCAAATTAAACCTCTCCTGCTTTGACTTGTGGGTGTTGGGTATTTTTCCCCAGGGAACACTCCTTTCACAAACTTCTGAAACCACGTGGCTTCTGCTCCAGCTTTCTGTGGTCACTGGTGAGGCCGTTCTGCCCTCCTTCACTTCCCTTGAGTGCGCCTCCTCTCTCTCTTCCCTTGTCTCATTTCTTCAGTCTCGCTTGTTTTCCTCTTTCTAAATCTCCCCCTCTGCCCTTTAACTGTCGCATCCTCTCCTTTTCCCACCCTCCCTCACTCCTTCGTTTTCCTGGGAAAACCTACACTCTGCAGTTTAAATATTGCTAAAAGGTTGACAATAATCAAATGGACGCGTCTATGACACCACGCTCCCTGGCTTCCAGACCACATTGCTGCTGTCCCACCACTCCACTCTGCCCCAGGCTGGCCTGCACCTCCCCAGGCACCTTCCCTGTACCGCCACATATTGAGCCTCACTGTAAAGTCAGATGGTGGCAAAAGCGGGGTCTGTGCATTCATAGAAATCGAGATCACAGTTACTCAACGGTTTAGTTACTGTGCAACTTCAAGAAAGATGCCTAATCTACTTGGATGCCTTTCCTCTCATGTAAAATGAAGTTAACAATAACCACTTTATAATTTTGTTATGTACAATAAATATAATTTCCATGAGAAAAGTAGACATCACCTGGGAGTCCACTAAAATGGTTTGAAGATAGCCTCATGTATGGCTAGTAGATCAGATGTTTCTTCATCTTTCTAGGCATTCTAGGAAATCTGGGTGCCTGATTTTCCTGCTCTAACTGGTTTGGAGGTTTATTAGAATTTGTTGACCCCACTTATTGTGCACAACTGTTTTTAGTGAATGAGTAGTGATGATGTGAAGGACATGTCCCAGTGCTGAACGGCCCAGTCCAGCTGCGTATCTATGTCTTCATTTCATGTGTATCTCTTTCCTCAGTGCACTCCCTCGTACTATCAACAAAATCAACTTCTCTTTGAGGGTTGAAAGTTTAAAAAAAACACTAAAGTCATTTTTAAAGCACATTACAAAATAGCTTACATGATATTTCAAAGAGGTTGTCACTACTGAGTAAATTTTTAAAGGACATTTTGAAATAAAAGAACTCGATTCATGTGAATAAACCTCGTTCGCAATCAGTGTACAAATTGCGAAAATAGATTTCAGCCACAAAGCCTGAACTTTCAACCAGTTTACTTCTTTTGAATTTCAAATTATGCCACTAGGTGGCAGTAGGAATTAAAGAATAGATCTACCTCTGCCATGGTTTTCCCCTTGGCAAAAGAATTTTTTTTTTTTTTTTGGGTAGAATTAGGTACCATTTTCAAGAATACATTTAAATAAGATGATTGTTTATCAACACCTAAAACAAACAACTTCTGACTCAAGCTAACATATCACAGACTCAGCAAAATGTCCAATGAGAGCACTTTCTCATGAAATCTGTCAAAATAATAGCTATATTTTCCTTGTTTATCGAGTCAATGTCCTCATTCTATGAAGTCCAGGCACTCAACAATTTCAGCACAATATTTCCATTAGGATGTCTAACACATTCCTCACACATGAACACAGCCAGGCAGATTTAACTGGAGTTCCCCTCTTCCAAATCTTGTATTTCCCAAGATTTAACTATCTCAGAAAATGAAGCAATATTCCCCTCACTGCTCAATCTAAACATCCAGGAACCATAAAGCATTTCTTCTTTCGGCCCACTGCACATCTCGTTCCCTGAAGCTCTCTGATCCACCTCCGAAGTCATTGGCAGGAGTTTCCGCAACCATTGACCCTGGTGCTGGTCGAGATGCTCTCTCCACCTGGGGTGAGCTTCAGAGTCACTGGCTGGATTCCCTGCTTTCCTCTTTGCCCCTCTACAATCCATGTTCCACATATCAACCAGAGTACCGTTTAGAACATGAAACATAAACTGTCACATCCCTGTTTAAAATCCTCCAAAAAGCCAGAAATGGCTCAACTATGCCTTCGATCCCAACACTCCGGGTGCCTGAGACAGGAAGATGACAAGTTTGAATTCTGCCTGGGCAATTTAGTAACTCAGAGGGATCCTGTCTCACAATGAAAAAAAAAAAAAAAGAGACAGAGACAGAGAGAAAGCTGGTAATATAGCTCATTGTGAAGCCCTACATTCAGAATCCAGAGAGAGAGACAGAGAGAGAGAGAGACAGAGAAAGAGAGAGAGAGAGAGAGAGAGAG
>RJWT010046525.1:0-11451 GCA_004365215.1 Cuniculus paca | reverse complement strand
CGGAATGCTGAAATTCCCACCAGTCGGTTACGCGTCATCAGTGCTCGCCCCCAGCGCCATCCCCTTCCGGTCAGAGAGCATATAACCCCCACCCCCTCTGTACCTGGCGGAGGAAATAGTTCAGCCATGCTGGGTGAATGTTCCTCCCCGCGTCCTCACCCCCAATAAATCCCTCCCTTAGCTATCGCCTGCTTCTCTACTGCGCCGCTCCTGCTTCTCTGCGCCGCTTTTAAAATATCCTATCAGAAAGACAACAGAAACTACTTCTGATATTACTCTGATCCCCAGGATCTCAAGTTCCTCATTTCTGTTACTGATTCTGTTCAAGTAAAATAGTTACAAACATATCTAGTAACTATACACTAAGCTAGGTACTTTTAACCACAATAAATTTGTGATGATAATCACTGTATTTAAGAACATTAAGAGAAATTTTTCCTCCAAGATTTCAAGAGAACAATTTACTTTCTTTATTCATTTTACTAATTATAAACTGTGGATTTAAAAATCCTTTTTTTTTAAAGTTCTGACACTGTCATTACCAAAATGCACTGTAACAGATACCATAAGATACTATTCTATAAATTGTACCTTTGGGATGATTTAAGAAGGACTTACAGTCAAGTAATGTAACTGCTTTGAACTCTTAAAGGGATGGATTTCAGGAATCCCCAACCTATAGTCTGGAATTTACCAGATGGCAACAACTGTTTTTCTGTTTTTGTTGACTTGATTGAATGACTGCGCTGGGGACTAACAGAGCACCTCGTGCACGCTACATACATCCTTTAGCACTGAGCACACTGCCCACCCCTCCCCAGCTGTTTCAAACAAACTTCCAGGAGCCAAAGGCATTGTGAAGTAATGATATCCCTCTATACCCAATGAAGGCTGTGTCTCCACAAATGCAAAACATGAAGATTAGGAAACATCAAAGCAACATTACCCACATAGTAAGAGCCAGAATCAGAATCTCTGAAGCAAACTGCAGAACATGTTTTATAAAGATATTCTCAAATTTCTTCATTTATTTTAAAGTAAAAAATGACTCAATGGAATTGTATAAAATTTTTGCACCCGTTATTTCAACTAGCAACACTGATTTCATGGTTCAGAGATAAACAAAACAAGAAAAAGATGTCATTAACTTTACCTGGTTTTCCAGCTTAGAAGAACTAACTAGAAGGAAGGGTAGCAGTAACCATTACTATAGAAGAAAATAGTTGCAGGTTTAATCACAAAATGAACTTAATCCTTATTGATTTTATTTATTGATATCTGCCAAAGCACTGATTCCTATAAATATGAACTGACAGTCTGGATCTAAACTTACTTCAAAAAGATGTGGGACACTTAGTTAAAATATAAGCAAACTATTAGACAATACTTGAGGATTGCTGAATGACTACCTTGAAAGTATCAGTTATTGTCAAAGAGCACAATACAAAGTGAAGTAGAAAATGGTTTCTTAATACAAAAGTCTTTTTTATTCCTATCCTCTAATACTCTAAGACACAGAGCCTTGCTATTCATGAATTCAATTTTAGGTAATGTTAATTTTTGGTATTAGAATATACACAATGGGAGAGGGTAGAATATGGGGATCAAAAATTAACTTATTTCAAAGGTAGCTCTTTTCTTGAAACTCATCCTGTTCACTTTTCTCCACCTCTCAATGAGCAACTATCCTTCAGTTACTGAAACTGACTCTTTATTCCCAAACTCCCAACTGGATGCCACTTTTACAAAAGGAAACAAAATGCTTGGTTGAAAAAAATTTAAACTATTTGTAAGTGGAAAAAGAAAATAAGTACAGAATATAAAGAGCAAACTGGAGTGAACCCACTTAACAAGTAACTAGGAATAGTCTGAGCAGGAGAGTAGAAGAGGAGCTGGAGGAAAAGACTTCCTGAGGTTATGAAATGCCAAGTGCTTTCTAAAGCAAGGTAGCCTTAGTAATAAAGGAATCCCTTGCTGTTCTCGCTGAGTTCACAGTGTTGAGTACTGTTCACATTATTTTAATGAAAGTACTTATATCTGCAATAGTTCACATTAGAAAACAAAGTTTTTTTCAATAAAGACCTAAAACAAAAAACCTTTTCAATCTCCTTTCTGGAAATAGGGAATAAAACAACATACTTTCCTTTAAAGTAAACATATTTTTTCTTAACATTATATTGCTGGAAGAAATTAAAAAAAAAATCAAGACTCTACTAGTGATATTTTTTAGTTTTCATGTATTTCTGAAGATACTACCTTTACAAAACTTTTAGTCTTATATAAGATCACAATCAGAGTTTCAAATAAATTACCTACATCAGAAGGCATATTTAAAGTTCAAATGTTTAGCCATATTATCTGTTCACATTCTTGGATTTTCTACTAGGGCTGTCTGAGTCCATATAATACTGTTAACAGTTCAAGTTGACGTGTGTCATCTGATTTGCTCATGGCTTACAACACTGATGATATTAAAAAAAAAAATTCCTGATGTGGGAGGATATAATAAACTCTTTAAACTAGCAGAAGTAACAGGACAGTAAGGTATAAGTACACAATTTGAAATCTCTACTCTTTACCTATTACTATCATCTCTCCTCCTCCCATTGGTATTAAATTTTTAAAGCCTAATCACATGAGAGACACAAGATGCTGAACAACATTTGTATTGAAAAATGGGTCTCAAATATCAAACAAAAAGAAACTTGTGAAGTGGGATTAAATTGTTTGGATAGCTGCATTCACTACTTTCAATTTCTTTATAATTTTCTTTTTTGTTATAGACAAGTATTTTGTTTTATTTTCTTCCAGAGAGCTTAATACACAAATTTGTTGTATTATAAAAATGGTATTCCACTTAAAAGTTGCTTGCTATCACAGTTATGTGTGAAGAATCAAACAAGTTTATATTATGTTCCAAAATGCTTTCTACATATTTAATGTAGTTTCTTACAGATGTTTTCCTTAAATTAAGGCTTCTTCAAAGAGAAATCCACAGTACTAGGATCTGATTTTTTTAAGCTTTTGAATTGGGTGCACTCTTCATAAACCATGTAATTGTGGAGTAACTTTAAGATCACTTTTATTTGGTGTCGGGACTGAAGAAGTATCTTACTGGAGGTCCTGGCAAATCTTCATCTCCATCGTTGTCTGGGGCAAATGACACAGTAAGATCTACGTACTTTTTTTCAGTAGAAGGTTTCACAAGTTTATGCATCCTAAGATAAAAAAGCAAGAATGATATTTGATAATTCTATAAAATTAAAGAATGATTTTTTAATGCTGTCCAGAATATCTGGACTTGTATCTATGTTTTACTTTAAACTCAAATCTATTTGCTTTTATAAATGCATTTTATTTGAAAGCTCTAAATTCAAGACACTCATTTACTTAAAGAGTGAATTAACCTGGACCACTGGCTGCTAATAATAAAAAAATAGTGACCACTTGCTCAGACTCTAAATGTCAATGATGATTTTAAAAATTCAATTCTTTTCCTATATTATATAGGAGTATAAAGTTTAGGGGCAACATAGGTTCTTTACCATTTCTTTGAAAAAAGGAAACTAGATTAAAAATCTTAAAATGCAAGCTGCCTCCAGTCTCCATGCTCCCTACATAAGTGCTGTTACAATTTTCTTAAGATGCTAGGTTGATGTTATTCTAGCATCTAATGTGATGGAACATAAATACCAACTTCATGCTAGGTTCTGTCTTTTTTTTTTTTTCCATTTTGAAAAGAATGCAACCAAACAAAACAAAACAGAGTAGAGTCAATCACAACAAAACAATGAACATGGTACATGACTTCTAAACAGGGTAAAAGGCAATCAATAATGGCTACCACAATACCTCTTGTTATCTTCACTATAACTGCCCATACCATCAGGGATAAATAGAATCAAACAAAATAGAACAGAATAAAACCAGTAAACAAAACAAAACAAAGCAAAACAAAGCAGTGCAGAACTTCAAGATACTAGTAAAACAGCAGTGGCTACCATAATGCTTCTTGTTATCTTCAGGATAGTTACCTACACCTTCAGATATATTACAATCAAACAACACAGAATAGAGTAAAATCAATCAAAACAAAACAATGAAAGCAATACAGGGTTTTGAAACCAGGTAATTGAACATCCTCGATGGCTGCAATTATATATTTTGTTAACTTTAAAATAGCTGTCCATGCCATCAAGTATAATAAACATGCTAAGCTCTCAACTACGTGATTTTTAAAATTCTCTATAATGGCCCTTTCCATTTTACAAAGATATTTTGTTGCATACATAATTTTTCATTCTTTTCATTATTCAATGGAAACATTATCTTTGAGCTGATTACAAAATATCTTACTTTCCAAGCACTGGTATGTGCTCTATTCCAGCTACAAGTGGGTCCCCAAACTGCTGCTTTTGACAGGAAGCTAGGGTAAATGAAATCTACCGTTTGTGGTGTCCATTGTGCATTGTAAAAACCTTTAATATAATGAGTCAATTAATTTAATTAATGATTAACATTAATTTCCCTTATTAAATTGTGAACTCCTAAAAGCAGAGTTATTTGTATAATGTCAAAATATTAACGAATACCATTTATACTTCTTCGATTCTATTACACTGTTATGCAGGCCTTGCTAACGTTATAATGCTCAACAGCTTTGCACACAATCATTCGTATCTGTTGACAGGAAATTCAAAAGCTACTCAGTGACAAAACGAGTAGCTGTGCAAACATGTGAACCTATTTTTAAGTCAAGTCAGCTCATGTTCTTAACTGCAACATCATCACTACCTAAGGTGTCCAGTCACTTGATATTCAATAAACATCTGCTAAATTTATGATGAAATAAAATTATAAATATCATTCATAAAGTGTATCATGATGGAGGCATCAAATATGGGGCAACTCTCAAAAACATTTTTATTTGCAGGAAATGTTAAAATCCACTGATCAACATACTTTATGACCACACATTGCACTTTCAACTAGGTAGCATGCCACTAAAGAATTTCAAATACTATCTTAACTTATTCAAGATACTATGGATCCTAATGAAAGCAATATAAGGTAAATAAATGCCTTAGCTGTTACATTTTTTAAGGTAAATATAATTAAGATGAGCATACTTTTCAAACAGCAGGTGTATTAAAATGACCAGACCAAATAAACATTCCTACCTTTGTGAGACCTATGTTCTAGCTGGATAAAAATAAAAGACAGATTGAAAGAAGAGTATTTGCTAGCCATGTAAGTCATGATGTGTCCCATGAAAAAGAAAAAGAAGAGGGTTGGGTGTACTAGATGGGAGGTGGGGACACATTAGTCTTAAACAAGGTTCAGAAAGGTCTTTACAGAAGTGCCAAGACAAGCTGTGAACCACCATGGTCAACATTTCAGAAAGAGGAAACCAAAGCAAAGGTCCCATGCTGGACCCTGACTGGAATGTGTCTGAGGCAACGTTAAGGAGGTCAGTGTGCCTGGGAAACTGTAAGGGGAAATAGGAATCAGCTTATCTAAGGTCTCAGACCACTGTAAAGGCTTTGGCTTTTTTTCCTTTCTCTGCTCAATGCCACTTCACAGGAAGAGACGATGACAGGGATGGGGAGTTATCTGGATTGTGAAATGTAATAGGTGAGCACTACTATGCCTACATTTGCTCCTCCTCGCTCTTTATCGTCTCCACAGCACTGGGCATTTCTGAACCAGTCTGGTTACTATTCACACCCCTCCAGCAGCAGGGGACTCTGCTTTGTTCTTCACTGTATCCTCGTGCTTACAACAGCACCTGGCACACAGCAGGCACCTTGAACAAAACTCCGCTGAATAAATGCATAACTATCTGGCACTTGGCTTCACACTGTAGTCTTGTAAGTCCCATTATGACATTTCCACATAAGAGGTGGGTCTGCTTTTATTTAGTTTCTAACCCTGTTCCATGAAGACGTGATTATAAATTCACAAGGGTATTGTAATCCTGAGACATTCCTTAAAAGGCAGTCCACTGGCCTTCTCTTCTCTGGCAGATTTGCTGTCTTACTAATGTGATTACATAACAGTAATGCTCTTACCTAAATTTCAATACGTCTATATTTAATTTTCCAGTGTGCATCTACTTACGTTTTGATTCTTTTGCATATAACGGCTGCAACTACTTACGTTAATTTCAGTCTTTTTGCGTGACCAGGCATTACAGGAACATAAAGCATTTTGACTCCCTGAACTACCATTGTTGGCTCAATTCCATACTTTTCCTAAAAATGAATATCCAAAAGAGAAACAATCAAGGCCTCACCCGCAAATGAAATGCTTGGTTAAAAATGTTTTATGATCATTTCATAAAGCACTGAAAAGAGAGAACAAATTTGTGAAAAGACCACGGGTTTGTGCTAAATAATACTTATTACTTCCAATAAAGTCATGAGTAAAACCTACAGTAGTCCCTCTTTACTCGTTTTTCACTTTAGAGTCACAGTCTGAAAGTATTAAATGGGAAATTCCAGAAATAAACAATTCCTAAGTTTTAAATTGTGTGCCATTCTGAGTAGCGGGGATGCATTCTCAAACTGTTCTCTCTAATCTGCCTGGGATGTGAATCACCCCCAGGCGCAGCACATCCATGCTGTGCACACTGCCTCTCACCAGTCACACTGTAGCTGCCTCGTTATCAGACTGACTGCTGCAGTCAGTGACCATGTAACCCTTATTTTACTTAACAATGGCTCCAGAGTTCAAGAACTGTGATGCTGGCAATTCAGACACACTAAAGGAAAGCTGTGCTCTTTTAAGTGTTTAAGTGAAAAGGTGACAATTCTCAGCTTCATGCAGAAAGAAATCATGCTGAGGTTGCAAAGATCTAGTCTACAGTAAGGTATTCTTAGATTTTATTACAGTGTACTGCTACAAATATTCCATTTTATTGTGATCATTGTTAACAACTATGCCTAACTTGTAATATGTACAGGAGAAAAAAACAAGGAGATACAGGGTCAGGGTTATGTGCAGTTTCGGGCATTCTCTAGGGGTCTTGGAATGCAACCCAAGCAAATAAAGAGGGCCTACTATAAATAGAAACCACGCTCAAAGCCAGTAACAAGCCAAATGAACAAAAATGTCCTTACTTTGACTGCATTTATGAAATCCAAGAGGGTGAAATCTTCTTTTCCATGTATAGTCCATCTGTCCCAGATTGTAAATGATATTCCATTTCTGTTGTAGAAAATATTCAGGAAAACATTTTATTTTTCTTTCCTTTAGTAAGAATAAAAAAACTGCCTGTAGCCCACTATTTGTGAGTTAGAAATTAAGGTGAGAAAAAGAAACATACAACTTATAAAATATTCCACAGCCTCTATCTCTATAGCACATAATGACTTTGATCTGGCCTTCAAGATCCTGTCAATGATTTGCTGAGCCAGCTTTCTGAGAGACCCCTCTGCTCTGTCTTCTCTCTGTAAACAGCTTCCTTGAAGTGTTCATTGAGTGGATGATCCAGTCCACTATGACTAGATATCTGGGTTGTTCCAATAAATGGCTATTATAAACAATGTCAGAATGTTTATCTGGCATAAATGTAATGTGAGATGTGTGCAAAGATATCTACAAATTTGAAATACAGTGCCACAGTTTCCCTACTACGAATTATTCTCTTTGGCACTCATGGAAGTAATGCATAAATCTCTGATTTTTCATATCCCTGCCAGATAATTTCTTTCAAGTTTTTGCTTGCTGCCAACCTGAAAAGTGAAAATGGAGTCCCAGAGAGTTATTTTCCTTCGTCTCAGCTTGTAGAGTTAGATCCTAAATACCATAATCCATAATCAGACACCATGGTGCCTTCTAACTTTTCAGGTGACAGACACAGATGAATGCATGCACTACAATGTTACATTGTGCAGTGGATCAAATGTGAGAGCTCTTCAGCTAATGTAGCCAGAACTGCTTCATGAAGCTGAGGTTCAACATAGTCTTGAATTGATGACAAGGATTTACATACACCGGAGAAAAGGAGAGGTAACACGAATATTTATCCCCTTTAAAAGGTGAAACATCTCATTCTCATTATGCAAGAGAAACACACATATGTACACACCTGATTTCAGTTTTTCTTACTTCAGATGTCTCTGTAAACACTATAATTGGAATGGCTAAGTTAAGAAAACAGTTTTTGTAAGCTTCAAATGGAAAGCCACCAGTTACTTTGATCATCTCCAAGGCGACCTAGATAAAAGAAAATCACCTGATTACATAAATAGCCTACAATTATTCAACACACTAATCAGATCTTGACAGTTTTCCAAAGTTCTTCTGAAGTATTTTTCTGAAAGTGAATGGAGGTATAAGATTAGAGTATTAGAGTATACATTATAATTATAGTATTAGAGTATACATTTCTTTTATAGGTCTCTGTATTTTTAATATTTTACTTTCAAACTTTCAACCTACTCTATACAAAGGAAATGAAGTCATTTAAAAACGGTAAATTTGACCATGTAATCTTGCTACTGAAGCCAAAACTTAATTCTGAATTACTTTAAGTTTAAGGCAATTCTTTTTATTCAAGAAAAACAGTATTTACTTCCTATGGAGATACTGAGATTACTGTAAAAAGTTTCACCTATCAAGTTCAAATTTTTATGTTCAAACGTTTACGTACATAAAACCTCAGAATAAACTTATATTTTCAGAAGTATGTTGAAATTTAAAATTTTATGATCCAGTATTTATCCCCCACCTCTGAGGGATCCACTGGGATTGCTAAGATGGAAAAAACAGGCCGCGAAAAGGAACATTTTAACTCAAAGAACAAGCTTACCAAGCCAGACACTGCAGCGGTGGATGTTGCTATGGCAGGTATGATTTTACCAGCGATGCGCTTGGTTTTGAAACGGTCAGCTGGTTCAATGTTATACATCCTGGCACGGAGATTGGACGCGGCTGTGATGAAATCTATATGTCCATTACTGTCGTCATCCTTCTCAAATGAAAGCACTGCCACCTGAAGGTCACCTGATCATTGCAACCAGAACAACAAAGGTCCCTAGTAAGCAGTGAAGGTTCTGCTAGGTGAAAAGCAATGCGGGTTCACTGCTTTCAAAAATTCCCTTTATGTTTTTAAGCAACTGAAAAATATTCTGAAAATCCAGGCAACTGAAGGTATAGAATGATATGAAAATGATGGCTTTAATAATCAACAAATTATAAAAGTTTTAATGTTAAGAAAAACCCTTCTAGTAAATAGTAAAATGAGAAAACCATGGACTATATATGTACCTGCTGCCAAGTAGTTTATAATTAAAGTCAACATTTGCTCTTAATTGAAATGTATCTTTTTGAAAGATTTCTAGATCAATCATTTTCACAATCAGTCTGATGTTCATTATTACAAAATTATTTTTCTTGAAATTTTATCAGATCATGTATGAAATTCCAAAAGACTGGAAACCACTGATTTATGTAACAAAAGATGGTGAACAAATGGCATTCAATTTTACTATATTTTGACATCTTAAGATCCCTAAGCACCGATGTATTTAGGTGAGTTTGCATTTTGTCAGTAACTATGGAGAATAAGAACCTAAGAAGAGTTCTGTATGATTGTTTAACCTAAAGTGATTTGAATCAGTCTGTCTGAAGATTAGTCTCCAAAAGACGCCACTAACCTGAAATTATAATTTCTCAAAAACGGAGGTATTTGCTTATGTTTTTAGACCTACTCACTAACTGCAGGACTAAAACAGTCAGAATGGAGTAACAAAATAGTTATGGGATTTAGAGAATTAGATTTCAACACTTGAGATAGGGTCATGGAGAGGAAAATGATAAATTTAGTCAAAAAGATGAACAGTAACTTTCATGTTATCATGGCATCAACTTGTATTATTACTGTTATACAATCCCATAAACTCTTCACCATGGAGCTTAGTGGACATGGAAGTTCACCCAATTCAAAGCAGTTAAGTGAAGACTGAGCCTTACTTCTGGTGGCTTCATGACATGCGATTGCTTTCTCTAGTAGGAAAGCAGCATTCCTCTCATCTTCACTGCTGACAGGAGCGTGATCCGGTTTCCGTGCAGTTTCATCTGTTTGAACAACCTTTAAATATATGTGTATATATTTATTAATGCTACCACATCCCACATTTAACTTTGGTTACCATTTATCTGTTTTATCAAACAAGCATAAAGAGAAAATATTCCCTCCACATATTTTAAACATTATTAATCATGACAATCCAATATATTTTATATTTTCCTTTAGTAAGCAGTATTATTTATTTATTATTAGTCATCTCACACTGGCACATAAACTATTAAGAACAGAGTTCTTTATCTTGTTCACTGAGAGCACCATGTCTAAAATAATCATTTTCATAATACATGCTGAAAGTATTTATTGAATAGTTTATACAAATTTCTTAAAATTTCACAATAAAATGAAGCTCATGTTAAAAGTTTTCATTCTAACAAATCTACTTTAACTTAAATCACACCATTCTGATTATCACAGAGCTACTTTTGGTAGCAAAAGAAATTGAAATCTTCATAAAAGTATCCCTTAAATACTGATTTTGACAAGACGTTCTTTCAAAAGAATGTTTGTCATATATAAATGTAACATGATTGAGGCTATACATATCACAAATAATTTATCCTTAGAGATTATTTGCTCATTGGCTAATCCTGACAGAAGTAAAGCCAATACTATCAATCAACAAACTAGTTATCACTACCTATTAAAGTACTACTTATTAAAATATACATCCACATTTTGTTTGTTTTTTTCAGATTAAGCATTATATTTAAGATATATTAAGGAGTCAGGACACAGAAACTTTTTATGGCCAGCATATCTAAATGATATTTTTGGCTGTGAAATCTGTGACTATAAATGCTACCCCTGAATTCTGGTCTGAGCAGCTTCAGGGAATTTTTATTTTATTTTATTTTATTCTATTTTTTTAAAGGCAGGGTCTTGCTATGTAGTTGAGGCTGACCTTGAACTTACTGTGTAGTCCAGGTTGGCCTTGAATTTGCAGTGATTCTCCTGACTCAGCTTCCTGAGTGCTGGGATTACAGGTGTGCGACACCATGCCTGGCTTTCAGGTAATTGTTTAAAAAGACCATAATTCATTTTAACAATAGCTAAATTGCTCAGCAAGTTTATTACCTCTGAACTTTGATACAAGAAGCAATCCAAGCCAGAAAACGTTGAAGCAAGAGCAATAATGCTTGATAGTTACTTAAGTATGTTTCCTTGGCTTCTAGTCTTAACTTTGCCAATTGAAAATTTATCAAACCTTTTGTGTGAAATCAACTGCTTATAAGACTATTTCCCCTAAAATAAAAATGTAAAATGGAAGCCTGCACACATCCTTCTTCCTTTAACCTTGTAGGGAGGTGTCACCTTTTCTGGTATAACTGAAGGGTAAGGGTAAGAGAAAGTTGTAT
>RJWT010046524.1:0-11452 GCA_004365215.1 Cuniculus paca | reverse complement strand
CATACTCTCTCCCAGTGCAGAACAGCAGCAGTGAGTCATAGCTCCCAGTCATCAATAACACAGACAAAACAAGCAACACTCAATGGTGAATCATGGTGCATAGCTATGAGGTTCAGGAAGTTAGAGGTATTAAGTGCATTTGGAACTAGATTATTTTTAATTTATGATGGTATCATCAAGATATATGTGTACTCTATGTTTAGATGCATATGTAGACACTGTCTTGGTTACTTTTTTCTCGCTTTTGAGACAAAATATCTGACGCCCAAAATGAAGGAAGGAAAGGTTTATTTAGCTGACAGTTATTGGAGGTCTTAGTCCATAATCAGCGGGATGCAAGGCAGGGTGGTGTGGCACTGGGGCAAGCTTCGAGGCAGTAGCCAGAGCAAAAAGAAGAAGCACGGCTCTCCTCCTCCCTTATATTGTACACAGACCACCCCAGCCTCCAGGGTGAGTGCAGCACTCACAAAATCTCTGTGCCCTGCTCTTGCACAGATTGAGGATGTTTACAAAGTAAGTATCAGGGCTTCCTGCTGCGTCTCTTAGTTAAATATCTAAACTTCTCAAGTTGACACAATGTATCAACCATAACGGACACCGCTATGAAATACTGTTAAAGCTTTTCAAAAGGAAGAAATTCTGATATTTGCAACAACATAATAGTTAATTCTGAAATATTTTGCATTCCAGGTTGTTCATTTTCTACAGAATTTAAAGGAAATGTGATGTTCCTCTTATTTCTTGTTTTCTTCTCTTTTCATTCTTTCCAATCCTTCCTCCTCCCTTCCTTTGCTTTCCATGTTTTTACTTTTTTTTTCAAATCATCAAGATATTATTTTCTTTTTTGTTTGCCTGTAGTTTATTCTTATTATACCCTGTGCTTTCCATGGAGTCATAGCTTTGGTCAGAGGACATATTTCCAAACGTGCTTTCAGCTGATTCAATGTTTTGTTTCCTGAGCCTTGAGTGGCACTTTGTACAGCATAGTCTATAATCTTAATGTCCTTGTCTACTGTTGATGTAGCCTAGGCTAAATTTAGCACTGCGCAATCATGCTACCTCTTTTTTTCTATGTGCTGCTGAAGTGAGAACGTTCTACGTCTTCTTTTAAGGGTTATATTTTCCTCATCTTTAATTCTTATTTAATATTGTTAAATTTATTATATAATACATTGAAAATTTTATTTTGATTGCTCTTTTTCAGATTTTCTCCCTCTGCCATTTTTTTAAGGAAAAGGACTATAAATATTTTCACTTAAATAAATCTTACTACTTTATTTTCCACATGTATATATGTGTTATTTCATATACTGGAAAGGCAGTATTTTTGACATTGGAGAATACAATTAAAATTTCCTAATATGGTATATGGGGCTCCTCAAAGTGTATCATCTGAATAATTATCTAGTCATTTCATTGCTTATACTTCATGTAATTCTCATTTTTGTTTCATTCTGAATGTTTGCAATGTTGGACTATAGAAAAAATCCATGCTATGGTATCATTGGTGTTTTAGTGCAAATAAGCTATCATTCCCTTATGACTTTTTCAAGAACTGTTAATGTACAGGAACAATCTACAAACTCTATTCCAAAAGAGGAGTCAGAGATAATTATATGAGTATTGACCAAAGACATCTGTTAATAAAAATTTAACTGAAAGATATTCTGAAATTTCATGTAAGTGAAAATAAAATAAACAAGCATTTTTGCATTGTCTTCTTGTAGTTTATCCTACAATTATTTTCACAACAAAACTGGTTTGATGGAAATTCTGAAAGGAATGTATTATAGGACCTTTTTCTCAGGGTCATTGCAAATGATAATGAGCAGTATCTTCAGCCATGAAATTAAGGCTATTTTTTAATGCATAGCGGTACTTTAAAAATGAAATCTTCCTTTATCAGACTATCATAGGCTTGACAGTGTGTTGTAAACGAGTTTTCTAAACTTCCTCTATTAAAAGCACATGTCCTTAGCAATCAAAGTTAAAACACAAAGAACGTTTAAAACCTGTAACAGTGAATTTTTTACCATGTTGCTTTAACTACCAAATATAATTTTGAATATGGAGTTTTTGGCAGGAAATCAAGCGTATTTACTTCAAGATTGTGCCTATTGGCCAGCGAGACATCCATTATTTCTAATCTAAAAATGAAGATGAGAAAGCTTTCACTCTAGTTTTTGAATTAAATTGATATTTGCTTCCCAGTCAATAATATGATAAGGTTTATTTATAAGGGTGACTTCAAGTGAGTACAAATTTCATTATCAAGCAGTTTTATGTTTGTATAGATTCTTAAAATTTTATAAATGCATCCTCAGAATTATGGAGTTCAGGCCATGGAAAATATTTTAATAGAAATATTGTTTATCATTTGTCACTTGATGCTTTCAATTAACTTTTGGGTTCATGCAAGAATATTATTTTGACTTCTGATTTATGTATGATTGTGAATGTCTGAAACTAAATCATATTTATCAAAAAATTTTAAAAGTACTACATAATAATTTAATGAATTAAACTGGCTTACTGCTAGTATCTTTGTAACTTTACGTTTATATTGTCCCATACAGGACCACCAACCAGAAAAATATGTACTGATGTTTAATCACTAAGAGAAACTTTGACAGCTTTTTTACTTTTCATTACAATACTTTGCTTTACAGTAACAGAACATTTGTGAATCTTAAGTAACATTCAAGTTATTGAAATTAATTTCTTCCCTGGAGAAGTCCTGTACTCTGATATCCTCATAGTGTTGTCCTCTTTTATTCTTTGCAATTATTGGTATTGCTTGATTTCTCTTCTAACTTTTGTGGCTAATCTTTCTTGCCGATTTCACACTGAAGGTTTTTCTCTTACAACTTGACCAAACCAAAAAATCCAGAAGTAACAAATTTTAATGGCAGGAAATATTTACCAAGTGAATTTTAGAAGAAGACTGACAACAACAACAAAACAGTTTTCAATGAATAACTTTATTTTAACAGATAGGTTATGTGCTGATTAAAATACTTGTATCCTCTTCCCCTTTTCTTATAATCAAAATTGTATGAACTGCAGTGCATTTTTCTCCATTTAAATCAAAATGTTGTCAGGCATTTGATTGTAAAATCTTGATAGAGATCCAAATGAACAACAATAAATGAATAGCAAACATTCAGTGCTTTGTGAAGCAACATGAAAGCTTTGAATACACTAGATCTCCCCAGTGTCTGATATTAGAAGATAACAGATGTGTTGTGTATACAACCTTCTGGTGTGTAAGAATTTTGATGAAGAGCAATTGAATTAAAATGTAAACAAATCTTCCTCAGTGGATTCTTAAAACAAAACAAAGCAAAAAATAGCTGTGTTTTCTTTCTCTTTCACTCATTACCAACACAGGTAAATTTTCATGTGTTAACAGCATTTATATTCATTTCATTACTCCTAATAGGAATGGAGTGGAGCCACTTACTCAGTGCCTTCCTGTTTGTGTCAGTGTATTCATTTTGGCACACATGTGGTTGAAAATGTCTCTTGTGCTTTGCTACTTACTTTATTATCTACCAGTGTTCTTTTCACTAAGAAATATTTTGAATTATTCAACGTGTATAAAATTGAAGCAATTTCCTTCATGATTTGAGCTAACAAGCAGATGACTTTTTCTAATTTTTAAGGCACTAAAGATAGTTTTGCCTCTTGAATAATTTAAAATCAGTAAAGATTATCAAGAGTAACAAAAATATATTCCTTATATTGACACTATTTTGAAATCAAAAGACAAAACTTCTTATTAAATCATAGTTTTGAGAGAAATAGCTTTTGCTATGTTCTAGTATTGAAAGATGTATATATATAATAGTATAATAGTATAGTATAATATATACTATATATAGCATATATATAGCATTTTCACTGAATTTTTAAAATTTAGTAACTATGAACTGAAAAATATACCTAATCTTACATTTAATATTTTTCTAATATTTGAAAAACATGAATAATATCTTTTCCCATTGCCTATGTGCTAGGTGCTATTTAAATAATTTCTAAATATAAGTTAATTTAGAAATAAAATTGAGGAGCTTCATCTAAGATTTATAAGCATTTTATAAGCTTCTTAACATGATCAAGATCAAAGTAACTGATACACCTTGAAAATTCTTTTCAGTTGATGACTACATGCACTTCATTATATGAGCTAATTCATTTTCAACCTCCTAAAAAGGTATTTTAATAAGTGAAATTAAAATTGTCAATTAAGTAACTGTTGAATGGGCAGCAGGAGGACTAATAATTGCCCTTGGTTGGAAAACTGTAAAGCATTTGGAACATGCAGTTAATCTAGTGCCTTCCTGCTTTGTCAAATGGCTATATGGAAATTATTGCAATATGTATTATATTGTTTATATCATTTTAATATAAATATCTTAGGATTAATTTTTTTCATTTTTTGATTTTTCATAAAATTGAATTAATTTTTGGTATATGGTTAATATATTCCCAACTCATAGTGTGTATGTCAAGGGAAAAAATTTTACTGTGAATAGTATAGTTTTAAATAAAATAACTATGTTGTATTTCTATTTCCAAATATTTTAGCCTTTAATTTTATTAGATGTATGAAATATTAACAAACTTTTTATTTCCAAGATGCTGCCACATAATTTTACTTATGTAATAGAGCATGCTTTAGTAATTAGCATCATTTTATTTCACAAATATTTCATTTAAAAGTCATGGCCCAGCTCATGCCATTTAAACGTTTTGAACCAGATCATTCAAAGGTTATTTAATATTTCAAGTAACTCAAAGGTAATTACATAATGAATCATCTCATTATCTTCAAAGGTTTAAAAACCAATACAGTTTTAAAATTTGTAGTCTGTTGTGAGCAACAGTGAGTCTAATTGTCCTTAAGATCACATATTTTAATAGAATGAGGTAGAAGAATGCATGGCTTACTAGCTCACTTCAGAAGGGCACTCCAAAAAACCTTAAAAATCTGAACATTTACAACAATTATTTATTTATGAATTGCTGACTATATTCTTCGGTTAACTTTCCATTAATTGAATACATCTTTTGTAGTAGATTTAGAGCTTAGTAATACTGCATTGTATGTCTCATTGATCTCCCTTATAAATATTAAAGTAAATGAACTCTTTCCAGTTTGTTAACATAAATAATTTATCTCTGGAGCCTGGAAGCTTACTGGAAATTCCTTATATTTTAAGTAAGGCATTTCTATCCTTAAATACTCAGACAAATGATAATGACAAGAGAAAGAACATGTACAATAAATAACTTATTAAAATAAATAGCCTAATATTAATAAATTATAACTTTGATAAATAAAAAATGTAGTCATATGCTTCTGTATTTATTACAATTTAACCTGTATACTCAATTTCAAAATCAAGATTGGATGCAGTATCAGTTTACTGAGTCTAAATCACATTAATTACATTTATGCATCATATACACATACATAATACAAATAATATATAGGCCACCTGTGATATGTAAGCAATATGTTAGGATTGGTGTGTAACTTGTAATTTGGAATCTATGTGTATGTGTACAATTGTATATTATGTGTGCAACTGAATATGTAAAATGTCCTAAACATATGTCTTAAATATTGCATGGGATATGTGACTGTTAAAAGCAAGTTTGATCAAAACCTACCAAGCTGGGTTTGCAAGTGGAAAGACTGAAAGGAACTATGGAACAAGAGAAACATATAAGAGTTGGAAAAAACAAAGAAATAGGTCCTTCATTATAACCCCTAGAAATAAATGAGTTTGTGGGTTGTTTTTCGTTTTTGTTTTTGTTTTTTCCGGGAATTGAACTCAGGACCTCACTTTTGCCAGACAGGCATTGTGTCACTGAACTGTACCCTTTGTCCTTGTTTCAATACCTTGATTTCTTCCCAGTAAGAAAAATATTGGATTTCTAATCTCCAGGAATATAAAATAATAAATAAATGTCACTGTCAGTCTTTGTTTTTGTGCTAACTTGTCACAAGAAGAATAGAAAAACTGAAAAAAATGCAAACCAAAAACTGTTAGTGTGTGGAATTGAAATGTAGTTGGGTATTTTGTGTTTTTATTTCCTTAATCTGACAATGTAAATAAACATACTGGACAATGAAAAAGAACAATATGACATTCTGAATGTAGAATGATCAGTAAAGATTTCATGGAGAAAACCATATTTATGTGAAACATTTTATTTTAAACATATAAATATTGGTAAATTATCCACTTGTTTTTAGAGCATGCCTCTGTGTGTGATTATTGGCTTAAAACTAATATTTTATCTACTAAACTAATATCCTGTGTAGAGCAAAGGATAAGTCATATGTTTTAAGACAATGAAAGATTAGCTGAAAGAATAGTCTTTAAATAAATTCACTAATATTTAGGATTTATTTTACAATTAGAGTTATTTTCTATCAAAAGATCCAACACAGCAAAAGGAATATTTGAATAAACCATGGTTAAGTAACTACTCTAAGGTGAACTACAAAATAAACAGATACAAAAATTACATTTCCTACTATGGCAGTCAGCTGTTCAGACAAATTCAGGCAATATAATACATTTTATATAATATTTCCTTATCCAAAAGCATAATCCTTTAGCTCTTCTGAATTTACTTTAAATAAATTAAATCATATTGTACTTAACTAGAAATTCTTTCCTGATGAGAACAATTAGAAAAGGAAAAAAGTAACAATTTTAACTTGTTAAAGGCAGAAAAGCAATTGACATAAGAAGGTATGGATACAGAAACAGCAAAGATAGGAAAAAACAGTCTTTCATGAAGAAGCACTGAAAATGTATCTGGTACTTGCATGCGATAGTCTGTAAGAGCTGGAAATCCAGTCTAGAGGCAGCTGTGGAACAAGAAAGCAACACCTGCAAAGCGGTGTTCAGCAATGCTCTGTCAGAAAAAAGCATCGTAGTCCTTGAAGGAGGAATAGAGGACAGAGAAAAGAATATGCTAGCTGAAATGTATGTTTATGGCAAACTCAAGCATCATGATTACAACTCTCTTACAAGTTTGAGGAAAACACACACACGCTAAAAATCCAGGCTTAGAGTTAAATTTCACAGTGTAATTGGCTTTCCATCACTATAACAAATGAAAGAAAAAAATCAACTAAAAAGGAGAAAAGGTTTATTTTCGCTCATAGTTTTAAACTGGTTTAAGTCTGTGATCAGTTTGCCCAGCTATTTTTAGCCCGTGGTACCTTCAAGGATCTGCTTCAGGGGTACCTCCCCAATAATCAGAAGAATTTCCACTAGCCAGTCTTGAAAAATTTCAACCACTTCTGAAGAGAACCAAGCTGGAGACTAAGATATAAACACATGGGATATGGAGGCGATATTTAATATCTAAATTATATGATTGTCCTTAAACATTAATATGTACTATTTAAAACGTAATCCATAGTTTATATAAAATAGTATCTTTATTATTTTAACTAACACAAATGTAACAACCATCACCAAACCCATGATTTTATGAGAGTGCTGAGTCTTGAATGCAGTATTTTCTTATGAAATCAGTCTTTTATTAAGTATCTTGATTGTAACTTTAGTCATCAAATGCCTTCATCTTCTATCCTAAGAGATAGAACTGTAAAGTTAAAGTTGAGTAGATTCTGTAGAATGAATGTGGGATAGGATGGATTGACATTACTAATCATATATCAGGTAAGTTGAAAGTTATTCTCTAAATATCTGTCTTTTAGATGAAAAGAAACTAACTTGAAATGAGTATTTACAAATTGCCTAGTTGGATCAGCTTCATGTCTCTTCTTCAGGAAATAAACCAACTTTCTTTAGAAGATGCAGGCACCTGGATCATCCCCATAACAGCTTGCTAATTAAGGTAAAATTTACTAAAGGAATTAGGGAAATGTCAACATAAAAAAATGAATGATGGAATGCTCCTTTGAAAATTTCCATGAGTTAGACCTTTGTTTAAAATAGTTTTTCCCCACTATAAATGTAGCCTGTTTTGTTGTTGCTATGTTTTTGGCCAATTTGAATGTGACCTACTGCAAAACGCAAATATCTACCCATGGGAATTTCTCGGATTCTGGCCTATATTGTAGGGAAACTGACTTAAATTAAGATTTATCTAATGTAAAAAATCTATGTATATTGTGGATAAACTTGCTTTAATTGCCTGATTATCTGGTTCTGATTGATTTGTAAATGCTCATTAGGTTATCTTAAAGAAAATGATCCAAAAATTCACAATCTTTATTATTAGATAATTTTATTTGTGCCTATAGTGAAAAATACTCATTTTCCAAAGCAAATTTACTGGATCACAAATTTACTATCATTATTAGACATAAAATATCTTTGATAGACAAGGAAAGAAAATAATAAAAAATTTTTAGAAAAGAAGAGGTAATGAATCTATGTATCAGAATTAACACATTATCAAAACTTGTTTTATGCTTACTCACCAAATCATCTTACAAACCAACTTAATTGTTGTCCATGTTAATTTAATTACTCTTTGTTACTTGCATCCTTATACCTTCAAGTGTTGATTTATATTCTCTCTCTCTCTCTGTCTATCTCAGTGTTAAAGGCTAACACAGGGTGAAGTTATAGCCTTCATATTCAATAAAAGAACAGTTCAGTTTTGATTCAGAAAGCAATAAAAATTGTTGAAATATTTCATGTTTCTAAAAAGATGTCTTCAACAAACAATTGTAATCAGAAATCATTCTAATTCGTTAAGCCAGAAAACTATCACAGCTTCCCTTTAAATGTCATTGTTTTTTCATATTTACCTAATTACGATTTACAAAGTACACAACATCCCTTATAGGTCTCATTCATATTAGGAATAAATGAAGTGCTTATGCTTCATAATAAAAATCAGTCTTGATAATTACAATATTCAACCTGGATACATAGTTATTCATGCATAGATGGTGAATAATTGTGGAAAATTAGAGTCTGTAGAATATACAAAGTTTTGTAAAGATAAAGTTCAGAAAATAGAATGAGCCTGAGTTATTTGAATGATGCTATCTCTATCAGTCTCCAAATACATATCCTTTTTAACAAGAACTTTGAGGATACATGCAAGTTTTGGCTTTTTCTCCTTCAGGCAGACTGTACAGAAAAGAATTGATAATCATTCACATTTTGCTCATTAAAGACATTTAACAAATAATACATTGGAAAACATTGAAACTTTATGTAAAATAAGCAATGCAATTATTAACAATACTAAACAATTCATGAATATGTATGATTCTTCTCCATATAGCTTGATTAGTAGTCTTTGAGAACCACCATTATTTAAATTATTTGTGGAGGCTGTTACTACTTTAAAGTCAATAACTTGCTGTTATATCTATATAAACTCTAAAGTATAAGTTGCATAATTTGCCACAGATGAAAAAAAAATCACTTAGAATGTTGCAATCAATACAATTTTTTAAATTCTTGGTATATTACAATCACTGATTTAGATCAGGTTGAAAGTGGGAGAAACAGGAAACTCAGAGAATCCAAAAGAGTCAACAGGTTCCCTATGGAAGAGAAATATAAAACATATTGAAAAAATAAATACGATATACCAGGATGGACTTAACTAAAAAAAATGTTCTTTAACAAAACAATGAATAAAATGTGTGAAGTATAGACCGCATCGAAAATGGTTAAAATTATTCATTTTGGGAAATTATAGTATCCTGAATAACCTGCAAACATTTGCTATAAGACAAAGAATTATTTCCTGTTTCACATTACTGCATTTATTGCAGCTTTTCAGCATAGTAACTTAGGAATTACATATACTAATGTCTAGCATAAACGAAGCACAGTAGACGATCCTCTGAAAATATCTCCCTCTGATGTGCTTCTTCTGTTATCTGTTTAAATTCTTTCCAATTTTAGTTTTTAATGTAAAGATTATAATTCCCTATCAGTACAAATATTTTATTTATTTCCATAGTTTTGTCACTACTTTATCCTCTTAAT
The DNA here is from genome assembly GCA_004365215.1 of Cuniculus paca. NCBI lineage: Eukaryota > Metazoa > Chordata > Mammalia > Rodentia > Cuniculidae > Cuniculus > Cuniculus paca. The sequence goes on along the minus strand of RJWT010046524.1, from coordinate 1,436 downwards.
TTAGAGAAATTTTCCATTTCACCAAAATACCATTTACTATTGACATTTCTTTTCATTGTGACAACACACTCACACTTAATACTGTGAATATTGTTCTACATACCTATTGATTAACAAAGAATCAAGTCCTTGTGCAGGCTAGCACTATTTTTTGATATCTTTTAATCAAGGAATTGAGTACTTTGAATTCAACCTATAAATGAAACTTATGTATCAGGGGTTTTTTAAGGGTTTCAAAAATTTGTGTATTTCCTTAAAGTCAATATATAAGCAATATTTTGAACTCAGTAACACTTCTCCCTTTTACTCTTTCAACCTCTTTTACTACCAATTCTATGTATTTATGTTTATTTAAATCAACAGAAAAATGTATGTGATATATCCAATATGTTTTGAAGTATGTGTACATTGTATAATGACTAGATTTAGTTAATAAAATATACATTATCTCCTATAGTTACCATTAGAGTGGTGAGAATACTTGCCATCTACTTCCATGAATTTTCCAAAAATACAAAATATTATTAATTGTAGTAACCATAGTCTCAAGAGATTTCATGAATTTATTTTTTATATCTAAATGAAATTTCTTTTTCTTTCTTTTTTTTTTTTGTGGTACCAGCAATTGAATTCAGGACCTTGTGCTTGCCAGACAGATGCTTCTGCTGCCGAGCTACATGCCCAGCTTGAAATACCATTCTCTAAGATGTATTGTATTTTTAAATTTCATTAATTTTTAACTAGTATGTAAGAATATAAATGTACATATTAACAAATTAATATAGATTTTTCATAAATTTTAATTTGAAAACCAGAAAACTAATAGTTAATTTCTTTAAAAACGGAATTGCAAATCATTGAACTATGAAAATTGGATATATATTAGTAAACAAACTATAAAACTCTATGCTTAAAAAATGTTTTTTGGAGGACACCAGGAATTGAACTCAGGACCTTGCACTTGCGAGGCAGGCGCTGCACTGCTGAGCTGTATCTCCAGCTGAAACTCTATTTTTTGAATGTACACTCTACTTATTTTTCATGCAAAACTGATGTAGTTAATGAAGTTTTCAAATGCTTTTGATTTCACATCTGGTTATTATGGAACTACTTTGAAATACAATGTCTCCAAATGTTTCCATATTTTTCTAGCACTGTGATGCTTTAAGCCATTTGAATTTCAGACATGTACAATTTTGTGTTTTCTCAGTGCTATAATTTATTAAATGGCATCTTCTTGAAATCATGAAATGTAACTTCAGTGTTACGGTGTTCTCAAATTTACCACTTGCTATGGTTTGTGTTTAAATGTCCCCCCAAAGCTTCATGTGGTCATGGAGGACAAGCCTTTCAAAGGCGGCTGAGTCTAGCATTTGTGATTGCTTCATTGTCTAGAGCTGGGATTAACAGTGTGAGTGCTGCACCTGCCCAGGGGT
>RJWT010046523.1:0-11478 GCA_004365215.1 Cuniculus paca | reverse complement strand
TTGGGAGCCCTGGAGCTAGGACTTTTGCCCCAGAACTCTGGTAGCAGCATGAGCAAAAGCGGCAGTAGGCGTTGGAGAGAGTGTTTTGGCCACATAAGTAGGTCAGTTATGAGAGGCAAGGCTGGAGATATGAGTGCATCTGATCATATGTCCTGAAGGCCTTTGACCTTGGCTTTGGCCAGGGTTATAAATCAGCTGCCTCAGAACAGATGGAGACCTCCAATGAATTTATTTGTCTCCATGGTGCTTTTGTTTTGTTTTCATTTTTAATTTATTGAGTTAGTTGCCAACCTTTAAGAACTGGAATATTTCACATAAAAAATGGATTCTTGGCTCTCTGAAGAAATGCAAAGAGCTGGCAACTCCAGGTCTGCATTTCTGCCTGGCAAACAGGACTGCTATGTATTTGGGGATGTGCATTGTGTAGGGGGAGCCTCATGCTCATCAGATCTTTGGAGGAGTCCATGCTTCCTCTGAAGATTAGAATCACACTTGAAGCATATTCAGTGACACAGAAGATGCTTCTGAAATAGCAAAGGCAAAAATTTTATAAAGGAAAATGAACTGTATGATGACATTTTAGAAAGTGTATATATTTCTAGAAAATTCTAGTGATCTGTCTCTGGGCAATGTGATGAAAGGTGATTCTTATTCCTTTTCTTTGTCTCCACTTGCATAGGAAACACATATACCTGAGGTCATGCTTCGAGGCCAGGAGATGAGTAGCTCTGCTTGGCTACCTGTTCCTTTCTATGATGTGGTGTCTCACCACAAAACTGAAAGCAATGAGACCAATCAATCATGGATTGGAATATCTCAAACTATGAGCCAAAATAAATCTTTTTTCTTGATAATAAGTGCAATAACTGTAAATAATTTAAAATTGTTTTGTAATTAATTTTTATAGTAGGCTAGGTGACAGTGTTAGAAGACTTTCAAAGTGACCAAAAGGCACATACAGGAAGAACTTCCAATTCTTTATTCTGATGACCATGCCCCTTCCGCTTTGGATGAATGGCCCCTCTTGCCTCCTCTTCTGCTTTATCTTTGGTCGCTCAGAGTCCTTTATCCCCTCTGCACACTCTGAGTTTCAACAGTGACATATTTCTGCCTCTTTCACCTTCTGTCTTTCCTTTTAATCTTCTGACCATCATCCCAGGCAGGTTACATGCTACCTCCTTTAGGAAGCCACACTTGTGACCTGCAGGGCTATCCACCCCTGTGCTTTTAGTCTGAGGTTCTCCACTTGCTTGCAAATGACCAAGTCAATACATGCCTTCCAGAACATTCAGGAAAGTCATCTTAAAGGAACAGTGGTGAGGTAGCTGTAATTATTGGTCATTTAGTACTTGACAGTTGCTTAAGCACTTTCGCATACATTATTGCCACCCAGCTGCTGTTGGTCCCTTCCATGTAGGGTCAGTCATAAAATATGTGCCTGATTCCTCTACTGTGCTCTGGGTTCCTGGAGGGCAGGTGCTATGTTAGCTTGTTCTGTGGGCCTGCAGTGCAAAAAATGTTTGTCTACCTTAGCTGACTGGCCACAATGAGAAAAAATAAAACAAAAAACAAGGATTTTAGTCAGAAAAAAATGGGCTCAAGTCCCTGCCCTAACTCATAATGCCTGTGTAACTGACAAGGGATAAATCCTTAACCCACCTGTCTACTTGTTCATCTGTAAAATGGCTTCACAGCCTCCTCTGAAGACTAAATGAAATGACCAGATGAAAGTGCTTAAGAAACTGTCGAGTACTGAGTAAATGATGGCTATTACTACTTCTCATTTCCATTCTTCAAAGATAGCTTTTCCAAAAGGTTCTGGATGATACAAATTGTCTTATGCAAGATCACTTGGTAAGTTAGTGGTGTAAGTAAAACTAAAATCCTAGTCCTTTTCTACTCATAGCTATTGGCTTTCTTGTTAACAGCAAGTGTTAGAAGAAAACAGGACATGGGATCTGGAGCTGGCCACTGACTTCTCAGGCAGCTGTTGCTGTCTCCCTCATTTTCTGCTGGTCAGTGGAGGAGGGGTAGTTCTCACCCTGTGTGAGCTGCCCGCAGCCATTGCCATGTGGCAGCCACCATCTGTCCTTGCTTAACTTAGAAGGCGTGAAGTGCTGGCTTAGCCTCTTCAATACCGAAGCCCTAAGTGTTCCTCCCAGTCGCTGAGTTGAGGGTGTATAGTGCTGGGGCTGGGTGCAGGGCCCTTTTTGCTTCGTGTTTACAAGAAGGGAGTCCACCCAGGGGGAGGGGGAGGAGAACTGTGTCACTGGCACACTCAATCCTACCTGAACATTGGTCCCTCAAGAACCAGAGGCAGAGAAGATGCTGGGCTGTGGGAAAACGTGCTTTCAGGACTTGAGCAGGCTTTCGACTTAGAGCACCATTCTCCCTGGTCCTTGAAAACATGTGATACGTGTGAGCAGAGGGGCATGGGAAGTTGAAACTTGAAAAAAAAATTAAGTTTTACTCATACATGTTTACAGTAAATAATGATTACATTCATCGTGGGGAGTTGGTACATGTACATAACACATTTAAATTCTTTTTTCATCCCCTTACTCCTCCCTCCCTTCATCTCTTGATCCCTTTCCCATTTGAGAAGGGAAGTTAGAACGTTTTGGACATAAATTCTATACAGGCTATAAATTGTGTACCTCAGGCAGTTCAAAGGAGTCTTACACAAGAAATGGGGACCCTCAGTTCTGATCTCTAGCTTTGTGAACTCCATAGATTTGTGTGTGAGTCACGCTGCCTCCCTTTTCTTTATCTGTATGTGTGTAAGAGACCCCTTCCTTGAACAAGTTCTGTTCCTTAACAAAAGCCTACTTGTGCCAAGGAGACCTCAGGGAACAAAACAGATAGTTCCCATTGTAGGATGATGGGGGTCACCCTTGCCCTGCTATCCTTCCAGGGAGGAGTCAGCTGATATAAAGTGCTTTCTAAACTGAGGCTGTAGCAGAGACCCACCCAGCCTGCAAATTAGTTGATTTTTAGCCTCCAGAAAACTCTGCTCTTCCAGTGGGTAGATAATTGAGGTTCATGCCAGGAGGAAAGAAATCTAAATTAATGAGATCCTCCTCCCTCATGCTTCATTTGGCTTCTACATGTTGACTTGAATCAAGATGGTAAAGTTTGGAACAAGAATTAGGTGTGGAGTCTTGATCACAGATCCTGATGTCATTCATACAACTTTCAGGCACATAATTAGTGAATACTTGACAGTAGAGAGCACCTCTAGGATGATCATAGTCTATCTGTTGATCGTCAAGATACAGAGCTAGTGGGGATGGAAGATCTGAGAGCCCCACAGGCTTATGGAGGATAGCAAGGGAAAGTTTCTTAAAGTACACAAACTCTGAGCTAAAAGCTAAAGTATAAGTAGATAGGGATGGAGAGGGCAGGAAGGAGAAAGCTTGGAGGAAAGGCCGTTGGGGCCATCCTACCACAGCCCCTCAGTAGCATTCCTTAGTCTCTACCTCCCACCACTGATGCACTGAGGATTGTTTCCAACACATGCTTTTTGGGTGACACATTCGAAGCACAGCAGACCTTTATGGGTCCACTGTCTTAATTTACAAATGGGGACTAAGGTGCAGAGAGGAATTAAGCTTTCTGGAGGGTGACATTAAGAATTATGACTTGCACGTTAACTGAGAGCTCTTTGGACTGTAATAATCACTCTCTTTTGGTCCCGAGAGGTTGTGAGCATGCCTATTTTTCTGGTAGGAGAACTAACTGAGCAAACAATCTGGCAGAGACCACCCCACTGGTTAGTGCAGAGTAGGACAGGAAGTCATGCTGCAGGTATGCAAATCCTGCGTGAGTTCCTCTGTGTCACACCGCCTCCATGTCAATTTTGCGGACCTCCAAAGCTGTCTGCAAGTGTGGCGCTTAGACTGCACAGCTCAGGAGAGCCACCTGGGGTGGCTTTAAAGCCACTCTGCCAGGGCACTTTTGCTGGCATCTCTGGGCCAGATCTCTCCAGCTGACCCAGTGTCCTGTCCCTGTATCACTTGGGGAGCTCATTAACACAGATTCTGGGGTATAGCCAGGGCACTGAAATTAAAAAAAAATTAATTGACTTATGAAAATTGTATATTATTTATTTACTGGGTACGATGTGACATTCAATCACATATACAATGTGTGATGACCAGATCAGGATAATTGGCATATCAATCACCACACACATTTATCATTTCTCTGTGCTGGGAGTATTCAAAATCCTTTCTATTAGCTATTTGAGATGTTCAATTAATTGTTGTCAACTATAGTTTTGTAAAGCTCTGCAGGTGATGCTGGTGTGCTGGTCCAGGAAGCAGAGCAATTAGCAAGGAGTCTACACCTCTCTCTCTCTTTCTCTCTCTCTCTCTCTGTCTGTCTCTCTCTCATACACACACACACACACACACTTCCATCCTGGCCTAGGTCTTTAAAATTGTGCTTCAAGCCAAGAGGGCTTTTCCAAGGACACAGCCCCACAGATGGTGGCTGATGGCAGTAACTCTGGCTGCTGCCCCCACACCCACACCTTGACAAATGCAGGGGTCCCAGGACAAGCCAAGTGCTAGCTCACAACATTTAAAGAGGTACTTGTCCCCAGGTTCTTGCAGGTACTGACCCCACACTTGTACAAACCTGTGAGTCAGTGCCCCTGGCTCCCTGAGCACCTCACCTGAACCCGGTGAGGAGGCCTGCTCTCCTGCAAAGCTTTGGAACCTTCCATTGTTCTCAGCTGTATCTTCTATTTACTTCCAGAAGGCATTTGCTACCCCTTCCTCTTCAGTACCTCATTCTTAGGCTCCGTTCTACCTTCCAGGGCACAAAGCAGCTTCCTGAAATAATGGTTTTCAAAGAATGGTCCCTGAACCAGCAGGATTAATATCATCAGAGCTTCTTAAACACAAATTCTCAGGCCTCAAACCAGTCCACCAACTCAGAATCTGGTGGAGCCCACTCTGGGTTACTAAACGAGGCCTACGGGTGATTCTGATGCCCTGTCCCACTGCCCTGGGACTGAAGAGCTCAGCAGCTCTGCTTTGCAGGCCTGGCTTTGCCTAACTCCTGATGACAGAGGCCTTTGCGCCTGGCCCCCTCTTTGTGGAGAAGGAGGAGGGGAGGGGTGGGGAGGGGAAGGAGGAGTAGGTGACTATGGGAGATGTGTGCAAAGGCTCCTTCAGCCCTGACTTCCAGGCCTCCTGCCCACTTGGGATGTGCTCACTATCCTTGCTGTGATTCAGCCCAAAGTGCCCCCGGCAAACTGCCCTCCTGACAGCTTCTGGGCCAGGCTGTGCATGGCAGCCTCCCGTCTCCATGGACATCATTAGCTGAAGAGTTGCTGGCGGAGCAGGGCTGACTACAGAAATGGAGTCTGAACAAAGGGAGGGATCTCTGCAGCCATGGCCGCGGCCGGAGAGGCCCTGTGAGCTCCAAATCCAATGGGCTCCACAGAGGCTTGGCTGAGCCGGGCCGGACCAGGGTGAGGGCACCTGGGAAGGGGCTAAGGACATCCACATTCCTGGGGTTGGAGGTGAGGTTAACTCTAAACGTGCATCTTCAGGTCCCTGTGTCTACAGTTAAGGCTCAGATAGCCTAAATGCTTTGGTGTATCTCTTATTCAGCACCCAGACCCCAGCACCTTGCAACCTAGAACTGACACTGTGAGTGGTTGTGAGGCAGGGAGAGAGAGAGAAACCAGACATGTACCTTCCCCCTAGAATAAGAGGAATCCAGTAACAGCTAGTGTTCATGGAACACCAACTGTCTTAATCCATTCTTGTTGTAACAAGATGCCTGAGGTTGGATAACTTATAAAGAACAGAAATTTATTTCCCACAGTTTTGCAAACAGAGGAGTCCAAGGTTAAAGTGTTGGCAGGTGAGGGCCTGGTCTCACTTGCTAAGATAGTGGCTTGAATGTCCCATCCTCTGGAGGAAAGGAACACTGTCCTTGAATGGCAGAGGAACAGAAGAGCCCTCTCCTGCAAGCCCTTTTCAAAATGGTATTTATCCATTCACAGGTGCGGCATCCTCATGTCCTAAACACTCTCTTTTAGGCTCCCTCTCTCAACGCTGTTGCACTGGAGAATAAATTCCCAGCATGAATTTTGGTGGACATGCTCAAACCATAGTACTTATTATGCATCAGGTCATTCTAACTGTTTTACCGGTATTCACTCATTTAATTCTCATAATGCATTGTAATACTATGAATGCTATTATGATTAATTATATACTAGTAAGCACTCTCAGAATACTAATTTGACAGAGAAACCAACTAAGGCACAAGGAGGTTGGGTACTTGTGCTGCTAGGTGCAGAGTTAGTTTCGGAACCCAGGTATTCTGGCCACTAGGTTCTCCCTCTCCCTCTCCACGAGTGGGCATTCACCATGAATTAACATATTAAATGGCAAGATAAGTACAGAGCCAGAAACCAGACCCTGGGAAACGGGGCAGGTCACTTCTCTGTTTTAAGCCTCACTAGCTTCCTCTGTAAAGGGAGTTAATAAGTCCTGTGGGGACATTCTCCCTCACAAAGCTGGGCTGAGGATTAAGTAGGAGATGGAGGTGATGGGGGCATGAATTTAAGAGACAGAGGGCTGCCCTTGGTTTCCATTTACCTGAGCTGACATGGCTTGTCCAAGCCCATAAGTCAACTGTAATGACATTAGTACCTATCATTTCTCAGCCTCTTTACAAACAGTGACTTGACCTGGTTGCAAAGCTCGGGGTGTCTAAGGGGGAAAGTAACTCTTGGCAGATGCACAAAGGCAGTAGTGGCTCCAAAGCTCGGGGTGTCTAAGGGGGAAAGTAACTCTTGGCAGATGCACAAAGGCAGTAGTGGCTCCTCTTTCTAGTTTGTAACATATTTGAAATTTCTCATAATAGAATTTTTAAAAAATGCATAGAAGGGGACCCAGTCAGGACTGGATCCCTGGTGTCAGAGGCCCACTGTCTGCATTCTTAACCTATGTACCATAATATGGTAAGGCAAAGGTGAAATCTCATGATCCTACAAACCACTGATGTTCCTACTCAGGCCCTGTTGCTCACCTGCAGATAGTGGTCCCTCTACAGATATCATAGGGAGATGGGAGGTGCTTAAGCCTAGAGGGTCCAGGTAGTTGGTTCTGGGCTTGTAGCCTTGGATCAGGCCCCAGGAGTCTAGCTGTCTAACCCCTGCCTAGCCCACTCCTTCCCTAGCCAATACTGACTGGGCTCAGAGAAAGAATCAGGCTGGTGGCCATGAGTGGTCAGACCTGCTCAGGGAACATTTGGAGGTCTTTACTGAAAGACAGGGTTACAAGGGAGCAGGGGCCCTGTAACAAAAGAGGTGGAGACATCCAGCCCTTCCTTATGAGTGTTACAATTAGCACAGCACACCTGGTGGCTTGGAATAGTTCTCAGCAAACCCTGATGACAACATAAGAGTTGGGGGGCCCCAAAAGAATTCACCAAGAAAGCGAGGAAGGGGCACCAGCAGCTGGCACCTGCATGGGCAATGTATAGAAAGGGACATGAGCCCAGGTCTGGGAAGTGAGTATGGTGATTTCTCTTCTAAACCTAAGCATTAATCAGCAGATTTGGTCTTAGGGATTTATCTAAGACAAATGAAAACCTATGACCACAAAAAAAATTGTTTAAAATAAAGTACATAGCAGCTTTATTTATAATAGACCCAAACCAGAAATACCCTAGGTGTCTATCAACAGGAGAAGGACAAATGGTGGTCCATCCATGCCATGGAATACTACTCACCGAAAAGGTACAAAGTACTGATGCACACAGTAGTGTGGGTGAATCTTGAAAACGATGGGCTAGCTGAAAGGTGCTTTGCATAATAAGACTCAACTTATAATGTGTTCTAGAACTAACAAAATGAAAGAAAAAAATCAGAACAATGATTTCATAAACAATGTTTTCAAGGGAAGGTGGGGGTCAAAGGAGGAAACTTGCTGGTATGAAGGTCACATTCTTTATCTTGACAGTGCGTTTGTGTTACACAAGTAGATAAACTGGCAAAACTCTTAGAATAATAGACATAAAATGTGTACATTTGATTATATGAAAATTTACCTTGAAAATTGTAAACACATATGGAACCCTAGTTGATGATACACATATGTCAGTATTTCTGGATAAAGCATATTGCTGTCTGTACCTTATTTAGAAATACATCCAAAAAATAAGATGGATTAGCAGATGGGTAGATGGATAGAAAGATGATAGAGGAAATAAGGCTAAATATTAAGTTTAGTCGGTCTGTGAGTGTTCACTTTACCATTTTTTCAACTTTCCTGTATGTTTGAGAATTTTTGTAATAGAATGTTGTGGAAAGTAAACTGGTTCTAATAGCATTTCTTAGCTGGATCCTGACTGACCCACTCTATATGTGTCCATTAATTTATCCAAGAATTCTTATATTGATTGACATTCAGGCTGACATTGTTCTCTCTTGCTAGCAAGTGTACAATCCTTATTTGTGTCTTTTTATGAATATGCAAGACAACATTTCTCAAAGACCTTGAAATGACTTTGCTGGATGAAAGTCTCCATCACTTTTTTTAGATCTATTTTTTTAATATAATAAAATTTATTCACTGTTTTTCCCTGCCTAGAGCTATACTCCAGTGTAACATCACATGAAACTTTAGCTTTCTTAAAATTACTTTTTCAAGTTGAGTATGGTGACACAAACCTGTAATCCCAGCTACTTGGGAGGTGGAGGCAGGAGGATGGCCAAGTTCAAGACCAGCCCAAGCAACTCAGTGAGTCCTTCACATGATCTAAGATCACTAATGGACCATTGATTCCTGATACTCTCTTGTGCAAAAACTGAAGCTAAGAGAGGTAGTTTCTGCTAACTGCCGACTCCTGTTCCTGAGTGCCCACCACTGGCTCACTGGCGTGCTTGGGTAATTTTAGTGTGGTCGTGTTCACAATACCCATATCACCTACAGTGCCATCTTGTCTCCTCTGTCCCGACTGGCCTCCTCCATCACTTTATAAGGGATTGGGGTTGCCCTCTCTGAGTGGGAGGTGATTACTCAGGCTCACACAGGAAGTCCAAGGTGGAGCTGGACCTGGGTTCCTGATCTCAAAAGGTCAAGGCCTTTCCTTGCTTCAGTGACCTCCAACGAATACATCTGAGGAAAGATAGAAGTGGCAGAGACTGTTGGGTCAGGATGATAAGATCTACAGAGGAAAGGAGGAAAGGCCCAGAGAAGGTGGCCACTGTCACCCTCAACATCCTGAGGGCCTACATGCCTACCCTGGAGGTACTGCAGAAAAATAAATGGCAGAGAGGAACATTATTGTCTTGGATAACAATAAGGACTACCCACAGTAAGAGAGCGGCCTGGCTCATGGCGAAGACCGTGCCCTTATGTACAAGAAGCTGCCTCTCAGATCTGGAAGTACCTTCCACAAACTTCTGGGAATGCCAGGGGTAGGGCAGTGAGTATACAGAAATAGCCAGGCCAGGTAGGCTGGGCTCTGCACTTCTCTTAGCAGTGTCTTTGCAATTCTCCCAAAAGAAGAAAAGAAGGAACAGAGAGAAGACCAGAAGTAGGGACCCCTGCAAGGTGATGCATGCCTTGGGTGAGGGCTGCTGTCAGCTGAAGGAGCAGAGGAAGACAGGAAGCAGAGCCCAAGGACAGGGAGGAGGTGAAGGAGGAGGCAGCTATTTAGAGTAGAGAGGAGGGTGTATGGTAGTGTTGCTCAGCCAATCCACAACCAACATGTGGGGCAGAGAACCATGATGGATGGCTTTTCAGACATTATGAGTGTCACAGGGAGTTCTTGATGGCTTGAAGATAAATTTCTTGATATAGAAGAAAGTAATCAACTAAAAACTCTATTTCCCTCTAAGCCTTTAAGCTTAATTTCAAATTTTAATATCCTAATTGTAAATCCAAATTCCCTTAAACAGTCTCATTACAACTCATTTAATAAAATTCCTTTAAGCATTTTGAAGTGCGTTTATAAATTTGACATATCCTGTTTTTATTTGGAACGCTTCAGGTGCCTGACCTAACAAGCAAAACCTTTCCAAGCACTTAAATTACTCTTGTAATTTAATAAATCGAAATCATAAATATGGTGAATATGAGGTTCTCATAAACATTCCAATACTGTTTACAAAACTAATCAGATTCTCCTACAACTTTTAATTTAAAATCATAAGTCGAAAATCAATTACCCAATTACACATTTACAATGTAATCTAAGATATGTCGAATTCTCTTACACATCACAAACCCTGCAAATACCATATATATACAGATCATTTCTGAATTTAACACAAATGCATTAAAATTATGGGTTTAATTGACTTCATTATTTAATATATACCTTCCAGGGATTTTAAAGGCCATTTTCACTAAGGGAGTTGCTACCCAGCACCACCTCTCATTTCCAGTGAGCGGAAGCTCATGGCTGGGGTGTGGTTACCATCTCACAGGGGTGTGGTTGTTGCTCATAGCTTTTGAGTCACACTGGAGACTTAAAGCTGTAATCATAGTAGGTGATTGCTATCATGCACTTTTTAACGTGACACTTGTGGATTCTAAGCCTATACTGTTCAAATGCAGTTGGACTCATAATATAGGTGCTTTAGATTCAAGTTACAAGATTATCTAAGTTATATATCTAATCTGAGTTTGCAACAGCTCCCTGGCATCACATTGCTTCTAGTTTTCTCCAATGAATCACTTAGTTCAACATCTATTGAAATTTCCTTATTCATGTTTTTGTTTCTGGTAGCGACATTACTTAAAACAAAATTTAAAATAATTCCTGATTGGATTCTGGTGCACTTCATGCTTTTGCCAGGCTCAGTGGTCTGTTAACTAAATTAATTTTAACAGCATTGCATCAAAGGTGGGATAAGCCAGCAGAGACATTATGGTGGCCGTGGAGGGTCTTTTATGGAGAGCCTGCGATGGGACAGAATTGACTGAGAGTTGAATCCTAAACAGCATCCACACCAAGGCCACACTCCCCTGAGTTGTTCCCTGTCGAAGGCTGAGCACAGTGGGAATGCTAGAGCTTCTCATCTCTGCCCATCGTGGAGTTTTTCTAACAGGCCAGCTTTGCTTGGGAACTTGGCAAGGTGCTGGCCAAGGTCTTCTCAGAACTGCACTGAATCTGACCTCTTTCTTCTGGGAAATCTGTCCTTCCTGCTCTCCTTCTGCACTACCATCTGAAGGTGCTCTCTCCCTTTGTACTTCTCAGATATTTCCTCTAATAAGTCTCTCGTGTGTCTACCCCATTTCAGTGTCTGCTCTTAGAGGACGTGACCTAGCAGAGGTGGGGTATAAGAACACAGGCAGAAGTGGGGGTTGGGATGTGGCCCACTCAATGGCTGGCTGTGGCAAGAGGCACCCATCTCAGGTGGAATGTGGAGCACCGAGACTCTGTGGCACAAGGTGGCGGATCAACTGCTGGAGATTTCACAAGTAGCGACCTGAAGAA
>RJWT010046522.1:0-11446 GCA_004365215.1 Cuniculus paca | reverse complement strand
ATTACCTTATACATCAATGGAGGCACTCATCTCTTTTACTTTTTATTTCTCATTTTGAAATAATTTCAGACTGCCTCCTACAGTTTTAAGTGAGTTATAAAATCTGCCAAATCCTAATGCTCTCAAATGATTCAAATCTTGGATATCTGTCTAAGTCCAAATTTTAAGAGAACTACAAAAATAAAGTCGGCTTTTATTCAAGACTTACAGAGGCAGGAAGTTCTAACCTTATCATTTCCTATTATGCCTATGCTTGTGTCTTCTTCTTAGAATAAAATAAGTTGGTAACTGATGCTAAATAATTGTTTAAACTTATCTCCAATAAGGAGATAATGAATGGGACCTACCCACGTCACCAAACTTTGTTTTCATATAGTAATGACCACCAGGAATTCTACAACACAGAAATGGTCAAGTAATGCAATGGCTCTATTTCTCATCTACAAATGAAATCAGAGTACTTATTTCTGTAAACTATTATTTGAGAAACCCAAGCTAGATTAATCCACTGATAAAAACATTTTAGAACATCAATTCACAAAGTATGATTTATTGGGAGAAAAAAATATTTTGAGACAGGGTCTCACTGTGTTGCCCAGGCTTGTCTTAAACTCCTGGACACAGCCCCCTCCTGCTTTAGCCTCCTGAGTAGCTGAGACCACTGCACCTGGCTAGAGAAAACAATTTTTCACTTAGAGTTTATTTGAAGAGGCAAGCCACACTAAATAAAATAGAAACTTTTAACAATGTTTGAGTTCTTTTTTATTTTTATTTCATTACCTAATAGACATGTCTTCTGTAATGTAATAGATTTCACGAACCATGACTTTTCCAGAAAGCACAGAGAATGAGAAGGACCCTATTGTAGGAGGAAAAAAAAAAAAAAAGAAAAAGAAACACATAATGTAATTGTTTTAATAAACAGTAGAGCACTTAATGCTTAAAATAATCTTAGCATTCAATTTACTTAATAATTAAACAATCTTTGCCCACTCTCTAACATCCTTAGACTTACAAATCTTCCATCATTCTCCAATGTAACAAAACAAAACAAAAAAAGCCATATATATCATCACTGTGGACTGAGATAGTAAAATAAACATGTGAGGACATTAGGTAGCCACTTCTTAGCCATTAAACAATTCCAAACCATTGAGCAATTTACCATTTTTCCATTAATTTAGATGACTGAAATAACCAGTCCTATATTAAGAGAAAACTGCTTATGTTTCAGAGAAGTTTACTTATGTTTATTAGAGGTATTAAAATGCAAGGAAAGTTAGAATAGTTCTGTCCAGGCACACTTCCTCTCACTTTCTCACTGGTTTATGACTTTCCAAAACCCAAACTTCCCTGTGATAAGTAGTCAAAAAGTAAATGAATAAAGCAGGGTACGAAATGGGATACACAAGATGGCTGTTACCTATATATTTCTATTGTATGAGTCATAGTTTTAAAAAAAGCAAAACTACAGAACATTACGTTTTTTCTTTGGATGGCAGACTCTCAAAAATAAATCTCTATTTACATATTTTGTACATGGAAATTCTTTTAACTAACACCTCTTATAAGCAAAAATGAAAAGTCAAAAACTTGTTATAGAGACACTAAGAAATAAGAATGGAGTGAAAGATACCTCTGGTCATAGAATGCTGCATGAGAGAAAAGTCCACTTAGATCATTTTAACCTTCATGAAACAAGGGTAAATTTTAAGTTACTATCTGCTGATAAAACATAAATTTATAATACATATCTTAAACTGTATGGAAGAAACAATTCAGTGTTACTCATACTTACCAATATGGATATAGCCATGCTTGTATAATCTGTTAAGAACCAGGGTTAAAATAAGACCAACATTCCGAGAATTATAGTATGTGAGATAAATAATCCATCCACAGGACAAAATGGTAGCTGTTGGGAGAGAAAAAACCAGAAAAGCCATGATTTACTTCCATGTGGTAATCTGTTCACTTACAATTGAATAATAAAGGTTGATTCTATCTTATCTGACTCCTTTTTCACTGTTTTATACTGTTTCAGTTATTCAACATATTCTATCTTACCTGACTCCTATTTCACTGTTTCATACTGTTTCAGTTATTCAACATATTTATTTAATGATGTTCTGGAAGAAAAAGCCCATATAGTATCTGGAAAAATATCCACCTTTATTGGGCCAAAAGTTCATAAACAAGAGTTCATTCCCAAGCTACTTCCCAATACAGGCTACTGCCATTTAAAAGAAAAATAACTGAAGATTTTTTGAATCAGAGAAAAGTTAATTCTTTTTAAAATCAGTAATCTCTGTATTAAAAAGTACAAGAAAAGAAGTGGAAATTTTAGTCTAAAAGAACATTCAATATGCCACCTTAGCCAGGGATGGTATCTAGCATCTATAATCCCAGTACTTGGGAGGCTGATGCAGGAGGACAATCATGAGTTCAAGCCAGGCTGAGCTACACAGCGAGATTCTGTCTCAAAAAGTCAAAATAAATTAATTAATTAAATGATTTTTTTTTTAAAATGCCAATTTATGCTAAATTTTTTTGCTATAATTGATAAGACAATGACCTATTTTGTTGAATGTTACTGAATATGCTATAGTAAATGATATTCTAAATTTGACTAGTTTTTCATAAAAGTTTGTATTTACCTATAAAATTTATATTCCCCTGAAAAGTCTAATTCATGACTATATAAAAGGCAAAACACAAGAAAAATACTGTTTTGATAATAAATTTTCCTTTATTTGTCCTTTTTTTAAAAGTATATACATAACTATTTTGTAAATTAGGAGAACAGGATTTATAGCAATGTAACATGTATAACCTTTAACAACATAACATTAACATTTTAAAAAATTACTTACTACAAAACAAGTACCACTGAGAGTCATAATAAAATGTAGGTATTTCTCGAAGTAGTTTAGGATGATGGTGACAACTTTGTACGAGTAGCAAGTTCTGTAACTTGCACACAAAAATTACTTCTACATGCCTGACATGGTAGCCTGTGCCTAATACCCCAGCACTCTGGGAAGCTGTGACAGGAGGATTGCCAAGTTCAACTTACTGACTTAGACTTTGTCTCACAAAAAAAAAAAAAAAAAAAAAAAAGGACTAGGGATATAGTTCATTACAAAGGCCCTAAGTTCAACTCCCAGGACCACAAAAATTCTCTTGAAACATTATCCTGATGCTATCCATTGGGTTTTAGGTTTAAGGCTACATTGTACAAATGTTTACTATTACTGTTTTGACTGGTTATTACGGGTTCTTCAGGATGAAGCAGTTACTGAGAAAGTATGTTTTCAATTGTACACTTTTTATTGTCTCATGACCTCCACCCTTGTCCCTTTCAATAGGTAGGGCCACTAGTAAAATACAGGGCTCAAAAAAAAAAAATCACCTAAATGTCTTTCTGCTTGTTGCTATTATTGGTTTTTGTTTTTTGTTTTTTGTTTTTTTCCCTCAAAGGAAGGAGTTTCACAGAACAAAGTCAGAAATTCTCAGTGGTAAGAAAGGACACAAAGAACTCTGCTTTGACATTCATTTTCCTTTACTGAATTTCATTAATAATTTAAAATAGTTCAATTTCATAATGTAGAAAATACAGAACATAAAGTTTAAATGGTAGCCCAACCCCAGCTATAAATCATGAAGCATTACAATTCCTTCTATATTTGTTTCACCTCTACTCTTAATCCTGCCTGATATGCTGTGGCATCATAAAAGAAGTATAAGCATGCACTCAGGAAAAAAACAATAGCTGTGTCATCCAAGTTATTTAATGTCTATGGGCCTCAACTGCCCAACATGTTGGAAGGAAAAGAATAAAACCTACCTGCTCTGAGCACTAAGCTAATGCATGCAAAATCCCTGTAGTATTTTACACAGAGTTAAACAAAAATGACCACCCACCTTTTCTTTTCACATCTTTCCTATTTTTCTGTTTCCAGTTCCTATGACAAAATTCAAATTGCGTACTGTCTTTTATGAAAACTTTCTGAGCAATAACAGTTTATGGCAATTTCTCCTTTTCCTGGTATTATTTTTGTATTTCTTCCTCACATACCTTCATATTCATTCATTCATTCATATCCCCTCCCTCTTCTGCTTCTCCTTCCCTCTTTTGCCATTTAATTATGTATTGTTTTGAATTACAGTGCATTTTTGTTTGTTTGTTTGTTTGCTTTGGTTTCTTGAGACAGGATCTCTTTATGTAATCCAGGCTAGTACTGAATTCACTATGTAGCCTAGGCTGGACTTGAACCTGAAATTTTCCTGCCCCAAGTGCTAGTATTATAAGGCATACTCTATCAGGCCCAGCTTGAACTACTTGTAGAAAACTTCCAGAATATACAAAAATTATAAATAGCAGAGCTCACTGTTAAATATACAAGGAGAACATAGATTGAAATATTAGTTAGTACTATATATTCTATTTTACTGTAAAATATTATTTACCATGAGGATTTGTACTTTAATAATAAAACAAACAAAAGTGGGGGGTAGGAGTAGGGAAGGTGACAGGAAAAATAAACTAAGCACAATGTCTTTTTTCTCTTTCCATCTCCTAAGGAAAAGTAAAGAACATTCCAGCACAGTTTCCAAAGCAAATACTCAAGAAACAAAGATGTATTAAAATCTCTCTTAAAAATAAATACATGTCATTTGTATTGACCCCGCTTTTTCACTGACACCTATTATTTCTCTTTTTTTTGTTTGTTTTTTTGCAGCACCGGGGATTGAACTCACAACCTTGTACTTGCCAGGCAGGCGCTTAGGCCGCTGAGCTAGATCCCCGGCCCTTGTGTTTTTGAGACAGGGTCTCACTATGTTGTTCAGGCTGGCCTTGAGCTCACTTTGTAGCCCAGGCTGGTCTCGAACTCACAACGATCCTCCTGTCTCAGCCTCCCTCCTGAGTGCTGGGATTACAGGCGTGAGCCACCACGTCCGGCTGACACCTATTATTTCTTAAATTATTTTGTTTTGCATCATCTTGCAGTCATTGAATTGTTATTTCCTGGTTCCTTGTTATTTTTAAGAGGTCTTTCTTTTCACGATCACAATCTGCACGCCTGTCTTCAAGGTCTGAATGTCTCTCTTCAGTTTCTTTCAAGCAATTTTGCCAGCTTTCAATGGAGTTTTTAATTTCCTGGATATCTCTTTGAATCTGTTTCATGCATTCTGAATCTCTCTTATATTGTTCAGTCATGGTTTCCCTCATTTTCCTATGCTCATCTATTTTTTTAATCTATGTTTTCTTTAGAGATGCTTAGCAATTCTTTTATTATGTTTTTCATTTCTTCTTTTACCTGAAATAGTATTTCTGTTCTATTTCTTTTATAGTCTCATGAAGTTGTCTCTTTACTTCAGCTGCCATCACTGCAGAAACTTCAGGTGTGTGACTCCTGATCGCTTTCATGTCTTCATCTCCTGGACTTGTTCTGCTTGGGTTGGACTCCAGGGACTGCCTTTTGCTTCTTCATCTTGACATTTTCCTGGGTTCTTCCAAACAAGCGGGTAGTGGGGTCCCAGGATTTTATTATGTCTGATGATATAAACAGCTACTCTGAAGATAACAAGATGCATTATGGTAGCCACTGTTGTATTCCTATTGTCTTGTTTTGAAGTCCTGTATTGCTTTCAATGTTTTGTTTTGATTGGTTTTATTCTGTTCTGTTTGATTTTATTGTGCCTGATGGTATGAGAAGTTATTTTGAAGATAGCAGGAGGCATCATGGTAGCCATTGTTGGCTTCTTTTTATCTTGTTTTGAAGTCTTGTATCAAGTTCATTGCTTTGTTTTGATTGATTCTATTCACAGTTTTATTTTTTTTCAGTTTTATTCTCAAATTAAAAAAGATTTTTTAAATAAACTAAAAATAAATGTTATTGTATTCTAACTTCAGTTAAATTCTGCCTAAAATCTGGCAGTAGTCACAATAGAGGTAAAGCACAACAAAGTACAAGCAAATATATTCTACTCACCAACAAGAAGCCAAACAACATTGGAATTGTGTTCTGTCAGAAAATCTTCTAATTGAGTTATACTAGGGACAATACTGTCATTCTTCCTTTGATCCATTACTGAAGTCTTCCTAGAAGAGCATCTAAAGGCCTGAGAGAGGTCAAAGGGTAAATTTTGAGTCAGAGATTTATAAAATTTAAGAAAATATAAAATTCAAGAAAAAATCATGTAAAAGGTGGCAGGTGAATCTAATGTTAAATCAATTTTTGTTTCTTTCAATGATGAGAATGCAAAAATACAACAAACAATGAAATATGCTCATTCCTATCTAAAACATAAGACAAAGTATAATATTTATAATGCCCTAATTTTACTATTCTAAATGTAAGACTAAGGGTTAGTTACTAAAAAAAGGGCATGATTATTCTTCAATCTAATAAATACTTTAACAATAAGGAGTATTTATCATGTATATTATATAAACTTACCAGTTTTGTCCCCAAACTGCCACTTAATATATTTTATATTTTCAATCAGATAAATCTTTATTAATGTTCATCACTTCTGTGTACTCCCCATTACTTCACAGAGAAATAATCTTCCTAGTTCAGATTCATTCTGGGCAGAGTTTGAACCATAAGCAGATCTCCTGCTATCAGATGCTCAAGACAAATTGTGACCCAACATGGAACAAATGTGTGTGTAAATACATACATGTGTACATACACACACACACACACACACACACACGAGTATATTTAGATGAACCAAGAATGAATAAAAAAATAAGCAGGGCATGGTGGCACACACCAGTAGCCCAGTCTGAGCAACATAGTGATTTAAGACCATGCCTCAAAATAAAAATTTTAAAGAAGACTGGGGATGTAGCTCAGTGTGAAGGACCTGGGTTCAATACCCAGTATCCCTCACCTCCAAAAAGTAAGGAATAAAATTGGGGGGGGGTTGTCTTGTTTTGTATCTTTATTTTAAGGAATGAAGTTATGTTATGATCTAAAAATACAAGAAAAATATTCCTCTGATAACACAGTAATGTGATTAAGCCTACCTTACAACAAAATTATCTTGCGATAAACCAGAAAGTGAAAAAAAAGCTGCAATTAATCACAAAGAAGAGTCATCCAGTTAATAATCCTTTAATATTAAACAGCATAAATTTTATTAAAAAAAAACCCTAGAAAAAAAAGTAACTGTTTTCTGCATGTAGGGAGATTGTATGAAGACAACTTTCTCTTTGGAATTCAATAGCACTGACTGAAAAACATTTTGTTCATTCACCACAGCTCTTATTTTTGTAGACCATACAAGTTTAAAAACTGGATGAGACAATCATGCCAGATATGGTGTAAAACAGACTATACTATCCCATATTTCTACAGTACTGAGATCTTAGCATCATTTACAGAGACAAATTAAACAACTCTTCAAAAATTAAGGAAGACTCAATAACTATTAAGTGACATGAAAATCAAAAGAGCTAAAGAAAATTAAGACTATGTTTTCACTTTCCAATAATCCTTTTTTTCCACTGCTTATAGTAATAGAATATGTTCTCATTCTACTAACCAGCAAATTAAAATCTGAGGGCTCATTTTACACCATGAGCTTCTTGCATCTTTTTTTTCCTGTTTTTTTAAACTAAAATAAAATTTAAAAGGTACTTTTGAAAAGATTTATAATCTAAATACATATTTTATGATGGTTTATATACTATAAAATAACATTAGTACCTATTTCATATTTCACCATTTTAAAGATGTCTAGCCAGCATACTACTGAGGATGAAAGGACAGAGACAGCCTACTGACTTCTAGGGGGTAAGTGAGAGTTATGTCCAGACACTCAGGTCTCCACCTTACAGACTATGTTTATAACGAAATCCAGGAAGTAATGATCTGTCTGCCCAAAGGGCCCTGAGTCCTCATCCAAAATCACCACCATCCAGCACTGTAACATAAAAAGAGGGTGTTCATGCTGCAAGGACAGCAAAGGCAGAAAAGTACAATTTTAACCGTCATTTTTCCAAATATTAGATTAACACAAAGCCCTTAAGCAAAATCAACAGAAAATGACTCAATACTTAAAAGAATATATTTTGACCAAGTACAAAAGTACTGTAAAGGCTAAGACTTAAAAAAGGACCTTAGGTAAGACCAGGCTATTCTGGTATTAAGGAACAGACTTAGGGCAACAGAGTATCCAGAAGAAACAGGGCTACCTGCTCAGCAACATTTGGTGGTACATCAGCAACTGGATACTGACACAGAACTGGATACTCATATAAGAATCTACTGCATTAATCATCATGGAGAAAACGATGCCACAATGAACAGAAAAACATACAGCTGTTTCCTCTTCCTCTACTCTTCTGAATAGTTCAGTCTAGAAGCTGTAAGTGAAGCAGAGTAACCAGAGTAAACAGGCATGGGAATGGTAGGCAGAAAGGAACAGGAGTCTCAGTGACCTTGACAGGAATATTAGAGCCTGACAAGGGTAAGTTAAGTATTCACTTGTGTGGAAAGGCTATGGAGCAGAGGCAGCACTGCAAGGTATCAAAGCCAGAGTGGGATGAGGAGGGCATGCTTACAAAACAGGTCAGGTGCTGAGCACCAGAGCCCGGGTGGAAGAAGGAGGGCATCCACAGCAGTGGAAGAGTGGCAAGGAGAAGCAGCTGAGCTCAAGTTGCCGGAGTCTGAGCCTCAACAGAGGAAGGGTGCCTATTCCGCATGTCAGAGCCCAGGAGGAAAGGCTTACGTAGCAATTTCATGCAAGTGAGCAATCTGAGTAGTACACGTGGAAGCAAGAGTAGAAGTAGGATAAAAAGGGCGTGTAACCAGGAGGTGACCCTGCAGTGTGTGACCGGAGGGATCAATAAAGTAAATACATTAAGGATAATGGGAGCCAAGTTTCTCAGTGCTGTAGGATACAAAGAGGAAGAAA
Source organism: Cuniculus paca (assembly GCA_004365215.1). NCBI lineage: Eukaryota > Metazoa > Chordata > Mammalia > Rodentia > Cuniculidae > Cuniculus > Cuniculus paca. Next base: position 2,512 of record RJWT010046522.1, on the reverse strand, counting down.
ATTAGAATGAATTCAGGTGATGGGTAAGAACAAGAGGTGTGGTTTTCAACAGAAACAAGTATAGACAAATAGAGCTGTAAATGTATACATGTATGTGTACAAGTATGTTCACTTCAGATTAGCGAACAGCAAAACCCACTAAAGATGAGCAGAAAACTCTGCTTCTAAAAGAACACTTTCCACTAAGAGGAAACAGGGTGCCTTGCAGAAATGGCTGATTCCACACTAAAGCAGGGCAAGTACAGATGAACCCTGTTTTCTAAAAAGCAAAAAATTGCTTAAAGAATGATGGGGACAAGTGAAAAGGACACAGAGCCAACTTTAAGAGATTCCTAAGGGCCAAATCTGGAACAATTGAAAAATAAATGATAGAGCCGGGCCTGGTCGTGCACGCCTGTAATCCCAGCACTCGGGAGGCTGAGACAGGAGGATCGTTGTGAGTTCGAGACCAGCCTTGGCTACAAAGTGAGCTCAAGGCCAGCATAAATGGCATAGTGAGACCCTGTCTCAAAAAGACAAGGGCTGGGGATATAGCTCAGCGGCCTAAGTGCCTGCCTGGAAAGCGTGAGGTCATGAGTTCAATCCCCGGTGCCGCAAAAAAACAAAAATAAATAATAATAATAAATGATAGTAATGGATTATAATCCAGTTAATAAGACAGGAATTTATGCATTCATTCCAATATAAACAACTGAATTTTGATTAGCAAGAGGAGTCACATTAAGTCAAAATAACACTCCCTTTCCACATACTTACTAGTGATAAAGGGGAGAAAAAAAACTTTGAGAAAGCCAAAAGTTAAAGGATCAAAATTAAAACTATCAATAACAGCACAAATTGAAACTGTATGCCTCATAATAAAAGTTTCACTTTTGTAATATTCCTACCAAGATGTCTATAACTTGAATCTAACCTACCTACCTTGTCTCTCCTTATGATCAGTAGTAACTAGTTTATGCATCTTTGTATCCACAATACTGGTAAGTTTTTAACACAGCTACCATATTCAAAGATATCATTTTTAAATGTTATTTTATATAATATTTAAGAAAATAACAACTGGTCTACATGTTATAAAACATGCTTTCAAATATTCTCATGATTCACCCTTTGCTCTTTACTCTTCCTTAAATTCATGGTATTCACTTCAAAACTATTTAGCATTAGAAATGAAATTATGGCAATCATTATTTTAGTAATATCCCAAGAAAAGTATGAAAATATCAAATAGCTGAATGAAGCACAGTACAAACCACAGATTTAGCAAACTTCCTAATTTAGCACCACTGTTACTATGACCATTTTAAGAAACATCTTTCTAGTTGGTTGACAGATACCAAGCTACAGTTGAATAGAAGAAATAAGTTCTGGTATTCTACTGGACCATGGAGTGACTATAGATAATGACAATATACCATGCATTTCAATAAAGCTAAAAGAAAGAATTTTTAATACTTTTGCTGCAAATAAGTGATGTCTGATGAGACACATATTCCTGCCCTGAATTGAACACTGTATAACATGTACATACATTGAACCATCACATAGTACCCCATCACTATGCGTAAGTTTTATGTATCGATCAAAAAAACATTTTGTAAAATTAATTACCCACAATTTTTTAATAAAATATTTAGGCTATTTTACTTCTCTCCCACTGGATGAAGGCAATAAAATAAGTATTAATTACACGGACAATTTTAATTATAATTATTAATGCATATCAATTGTACAAATTAATGAGTATTCTGACATTTCTGTATATACATTTACCATGCTTGATTAGAGACAGAATTTCAAATCATTAGTCCTTTAAAAAGGGAGGCCATCTAATACAGCGATAAGAAAAATACAAATAATCTGATAGGAAAAATGAATAAAATATAGAATTAAAGATAATTAACACCACTAGCTATAAGAGACAAATGCTATCAGTTACCCATCAATTATGTAAGTGAAAACTAGAAAAGACTGCAAACAACTATCTCAGCAGAGATTTAAGAAAATGTGTACTCATACCAGGTTGGTGGAAATAAAGTAGTGTTTAAGAAAAACACCATTATCAGCTATTATAAAAACTATGTATGTATCCTGGACACTCTTCTTCTAGAACTCCATTCCTCAAAAACATTTCCTCAAGCAGAAAGATGATTTTTATCACTGTAACACTATCTACATACACTAAAAAACCAGGAAAAAAAAATCACTTGATAGAAAAATAATTAAAAAGTATGTGGACTTTTTTAATGAGACATCGAGGTAATAGGATATGTCCAGAATGAATGTAACATAAACAGGAAAAAGTTGAGAAGCAAGATACATAACATCCCACTTACGTTTCTGGGAGGAAAAAAAATCAACTGAGCATTATACATAATATAGCTTATATATTTTTTATTCTGCAAAAACATTAGTAAAGTCATGTAAATAGTTGCCTCTGTGTACAGCAGTGAAAGATTTTGCTTTAGTTTTTTTTTTTTTTGAAAAGAATACAACCAAACAAAATAAAACA
>RJWT010046521.1:0-11444 GCA_004365215.1 Cuniculus paca | reverse complement strand
TAGTGTCCAATTCTATACTGTATACTGTATTTTAAATATTTTCTCATTTAACTGAGTATGCAAACTACTGTATTCATTGAATGAATAATTATACCCATTTTGAAGATGAGAAAAATGAGGTACAAAGAGCCCTGCAGCTTAAAATCATTAGGTGAAAACAGCAGTGAAACCACCTTATCTTGACTCTGAATCTCACATACTCTCCAGTGTTTACACAGAAATTGTTAGCCAGGAAAGATGGCACACACCTGTAATCCCAGCTCTCTTCGAGGCTGAGGCAGAAGAATGGCAAGTTTGAGCTCAACCTGGGAAACTTTATGACTTAGGGAAGCCCTGTTTCTCAATTTAAATTTTTTAAAAAGGGCTGGAGTTGCATCTCAGTGCAAAGGTCCCAGGTTCAACTCCCCGACTGCCACACACAGAAAAAGGAAATTGTTTTCAACAATAAAACTCCTGTGATGTGAACAACCTGAAGGAATCAGAATTGAACTGTTTTTTCCACTTCCTCACTGGAACCTGCTGATCTGAACTTTTAATCCCCACTCCCTCAGCTCCTAGCTGATCCTTGAATGCCCTCGTGAATGTATAAACTGATGCTTTTGAATGGATAAACCGTGACATCAACAAAATGGAACATCACTCAGCAGCAGAAAGATTGAACTGCAGACACACACAACAAAGTAGATGACCCACATACATTATACTGAGAAAAGTTAGGTTTTTTTCCTTTCAAAAACCTATATTTATATGAATATTGGAAAGAGGACCAAATCAATCAGTGGTTGCAAAAAGCGGGCAGAGAAGGGTTTCTCAGGAGGAGGCCTCAGAAAAATACAGCGTGATGGGTGATAGAGTTGTACTACATCTCAGTTCTGGTCTTGGTGACATAGCTGTATGTATTTGGCCAGTCTGTGCACAAAAGGGAATGAATTTATTTTGTACAAATTACATTTCAATAAGCCTGACAAAAGAATAAAATCTTCTTTATTAATAAGCTATGTTATTTTAATAAACAGGACTGGACTGGCCAAACCAGTCAACTTTCTTCTCTATAAAGATTATGGAGTGTCTCAGTACCAAGTTCTCTTCTCTATGTCCTTGAGACACAGCAGGTTCCTCCTCAGTGGTGTGAAACTGAATTCAGCAGCCTTGAACTGCTGCCTCTTTAGAAGTGGGAATACCCAGCACACTTACATGAAGTTACGTTTTAAGGATTTTGTTGTTCTTGAATCAAAAGTCTGCAAGTCTTGATGCAAGTACAGTGAGACTTTAAGAGACTTGAAGTAAGCATGTAGGTCTCAGCCTAGCATCTGGATGTGCAAACGTATTTGAAAACAGTGATGCTATTTGTCCTGAGAAGCCCCGCTGCCTCTCAGAACATGTATGAATAATACTGTACTGTACCTCTGTCTTTGTCTTACTATCCTTTTGTAGGAAGTCTAAAGGGTAATTTGTATGCTAGTGTTCCTCATGTAAATTAGGTCATTATCCTTTTAAAGGTAGAAAGTCTCCTGTATATGATGGAGCTTTCTAAAAAACAGACTTGACCTTTCTTTTCCTCTATTCAGGGTGCCTGTGGAGCTTGCACTCATTAGCCTGAATTTGACTCCATGACATTTTTACTTAATTTTCTTTTTTTTTCTCCATGTTGGACACATGGGGCAACCATTTATGTTCATTTTTGACCTGAAATGCTCTCTAATCTCTTTCCAGCTGTGGCATTTGTCATTCAGTTACATCAAAATGTGGTAACCCTTCTTTCCATATGGCAAGTCCCAACTGTTAATTGATTTATTTTAGAGAAAGAGCTAGACACAGCCCTATGGATTTAGAGCCATTTAATTAGTGTTAACCAGAATAGTGGATAGTAAGGCAACTTCCTCTGAAGTAGAAATATATTTTATGAGGTAGTAGAGGAAACAAACAAAAAAGTTTTAAAGCCCTAGTTTTTAAGTACTCTGAATTGGTAATAGACTTAAAAGCAGTATTCTCTTCCATTAGTATTGATGATAATGACATCATTACCCACACATAGCCAAGAGGCCATCTCAGAGCAAGCACAGCTCTAGAAAGCATTGCCAAAAACATTTTAATGTATGTCGAAAAAATGTGATCTAATTATTATTCTGATGGGCTTTGCTTTTGATCTGAAATACTATATTTATAGATTGTTTAGAGGCACTGAAATTCAGGAACTTATAATTATATATAAGCAATATGAGTTTTGAAGGCATGGCTTTTTCTACTATGAACATTAATCGGTCACTTTAATATAAACATATGCACTATTTTCCAGCAGTCTGTTGGTTATATCAAGAGTGAATGGGTAAAACAAGTGTTGCCAGTATACACTGACACAATTCATGACACCATGGTCTAGGAAGCTATAGACCAGAGAAGAGAGTTGTTTATCTCAGATGTGAGTGTCCATATTTCACAGAGCTTCCCAGAGCAGGAGGCACAGCACTGAGGAATAGGTAGGAGTTAGCCACTGAGGCCTAGCTGTTTGCAAAGCCAGTGGAAAGCTTGTGTGAGGACTGACAAGGAAGCCTATATCAGTAGTGGTTAGAGCCCAAAGAATGTTGAGGAATGTTCTTGGCCAATCAATGTGTAGACAGATGGTATTAAAAATTTCATTTTCTACTTCTCTTCCTTTAGTTGCATAAAGTTCCGTTTTGTAGCTATTTTAAATCTATTTTTTATTGACAAATAATAATCATGTATATTTCATAACTATGCTATACTAGTAGCTTCACCCTAGCATTAGGCATTACTGTTTCTAAAGTAGTTGTTCTATAATAGCCATAAAGCTCAGTTTCCTAAGATAGAAATAATCTCTCGTGTTAATGGTAACTCTCTTGGTTCCCGAGTAGATCCTAAAGTACTTCTTGAGCAACGTTTTAGCCCTGTCATCAAACACTGTTACTATCCTGCTGCTTGCTTCTGGTTTAAAACAGAAGGAGGAGGAGAAGAGGGAATGGATGGATAATTTTTTTATGAGCAGGAATGAATGTTAACTTTCTTAATTTTCCTAATAGAACACAAGCTTCAATACCCACATGCCTGCTATGTAACAATGCCTAAGGATCTCTACTTGAATGTTAGTAATTATGTCCCATATAACTGAAAGCATTAAACATAATTAGCTGTTCTATGACCTAGAATATATAATTATTATAAATTGTAACTGTGCTAAGTAAAAGAGACTGTTACATGCCTCGTGGGCAAGTCAACCAGAACGTCCTGCTGCATGATCATTGTGATATGAATCATTCTTATTTAATTGGTTCCAGCACTTTGCAGATCTATGAATTATTTTACTATTTAGTCATTTTCTCTCCTTGATAAATGTTGATAAAAGTTTGATAAATGTTTATTCCATTCGTTCTGTTATTTTGGTTATCTATTAATATGGTTTGGTATTTTCATTTAATTTTTTATTCATCAGGTAACTATTTTTATTTTAGTACAATATGGGAGAATGAAATTCTAAATTGTATTTTCCCCACATTGGTAGTTGTTACTAATTGTTAATTACTTTTTAGTGATGTTTCCCTTCTCCATTGATATATATCTCTGATCATAATTTAAATTCATACATAGGCTAGATTTCTCTGTTAGCAATTCTGGTCTATTGATGTCTCTCTCTTTTCATACAGCCACAACACATTATTAAATACCATTTTATAGAATGTTTGGCATCAAACAGGCCTAAACCTCTTCATCATTCTCCTACTAAACTTTTCCATTCTTACCAGAATATTTTTTATCCTTAAAGAAGAAGGACTTTACTATAATTTCATTAAGCCTAACTATTGGTCACAATGTTGAGCTAAATGTTCTCTTAAGATTATAAATTTTTGGTGCTTGCTTCAGCAACACATATACAAAAAAGTAGATTATGAATTTTTGAGTTCTCATGTATCATTTTATTTGAATATGTTAAAAATAAATTACATTAAACCCTTGAACTTCAAATAATCTGTCCATCCATTCTAGACTTCATTTTCTTCTTGAGCAGGTTTTTTCCTTGTTTTGTGTGTGTTTACTCTAAAGATGGTCCATTTTTTAGAAAAAGGTAGAAACAAAATTACACTTGACTCGTTCAACTTGTCTCTGTTATCATTAAACTATTATTTCCTGTGGGTGAGGCCTCTGTATCTACTTCTTTCTCTGTTCATAGAACTCAGCCTTTTATTCACTTTTAGCTTTTTCAAAGCGTCAGCTTTTTTCCTTCTTCTCCAGGTTGTCTGACCGGACCTACCTTCCTGCATTCATTCAGCCTGAACTTATGCTGCCCCTGTGTGACTGACACACTCCCTTCCTGAGGATAAGCCTGTCGGGAAATTCCCTGGCAGTCACGTCAGCCCATCTAGTTACCACCGCCTAGTCTTCCTTATTAGGATAATTTATTAATAATTGTATTATCAATTTGGCTTGTGATAACTTTGAACTACACTTGTAGCCTTTTGGTTTCTTTCTATTTTATTTATTTATTTTTTTGAGTGCATGGCCATGCACTTATAATTTTCCAGAATTTTCTGAGCTACCTAATCAATATATTTAAATATGTTTTGGTCTGCTGGTTTCTACCCCCTCTGCGAGGATACGCTCACAGCACCACCTCCACCTACGCCCTGCCGAGTTCTCGCCATTACACCTCATTAATGTTTTTTCTGATCAGGTGTGAAGTCAAAAATGGAGTTTCCCTTTTTTGTTTCTTCAGCCAGCTGAAAGGTGCTGTTAAAAGTGTCTCGATAAGAATTTATCAAATATTCTTGTGATTGGGAGCTGTGGGATATTCCTAATTCTAGACTCTAGATCTTTCCAGGTTAACAGAAATCTGAAATGTGAGAGTAATTTGAACAGAGGTTGCATAAGGGAGAATCTGAAAAGTGACTTGGAAAGAGCAGCAGATAGGCACCCCCCAAAAGTGAGCCATCTTAAGGTGTAGGTATGTGTGGATTGAGAGCAAGAAGAGGGAGGTATATATGTCCAGGCAGAATTTTGCAATCATCGTCACACACACCTGGACCACAGTCACAGGGAGCTGTCTTCTCTGTTGCCTTTTTCCTGGACAGTTTGGGAATCACTTTCACTAAAGACCCTGGCCATGGTTCAAACATGAAATATTGAGAAGCCATAATCAGTGTAAACAAATATATGGACAATCCTATGTTACCTATAATGAAATAAAATCAGGCTATATAAAAATGCTCCTCTTTTCTTTATCTCATTCTCTGGTTTTGGAAATACTCTTCATTTCTTCAGGATTTTGTACAGTGCCCCTTTCTGGTAGACCCAGGTACACTCAGTCACCCTTTTTATGTGTTTCTTTTTTCACACTTTATATTATTATTTAATATATTGTCATTCTTATTTTGGCTTTAAAACCTCAGCAATAGTTCCAGTTCTTAGTTATTTTTGTACTTCCAAAATATACTGTATTACATAGTAAGTTCTAATATATTTATAAAACACCATGTAAATCAACTGAAGATACTAGAACTGCTTGGCCTCCACAAGCTGACTTTCAAAAGTTATGGAAATGTAGGGTTAGAGGTTTTCTCTTAGAATTGTGACCAATAAGTAGAAGTTCAAGAAAAGTGTTTGAGGCCTAATATAAAGGATTTGCTAATATGGCCTGTTCACAAATACAATAAGCTGATTGTGAATGGTATTCATCCTACCACCGAGTGCTCTAACCCAACCAAGAATGAACTCTGTGTGTGTGTGTGTGTGTGTGTGTGTGTGTGACAGGAGGTAAAAGTAGACATGTTTTTGTTTGTCTGTTTGGGTTTTTCTTCCCCAATGCTTATGACTGAACTCAGGCCCTCACACATGATAAGCAGCCACTCTACTGAACTCTGCACCTAACCCTTTTTTATTCTGTTTTTAAGCTAGTGTCTTGCTAAATTGTCCAAGACAGCTTGAAACTTGCAATCTTCTTGCTTCAGCCTCCTGATTAGGTGAGATTATAGGGGTGCCTGCTACACCTGACACAGATACAAATTTTTTATCCACAGAATATTTTAAAGCAATGCATGTGTATGAGTTTGTGTAGAGGCACTGGTGTCCAGAACCTATATTCAATATTATAGATATGAAGGCAAAAAACAAATGAAATAAACAAAAAACAAAAATAGAGGCTTCCACAACAAAACTTTTAGAACTTAGAAAAGCCTCAAAGTATTTTTCTTTGGAACAGACTTAATGATTCAGCATGGCAGCACTGGGTATCCTGTGCATGCAAACCTTAAACAGGTACAAGCTATGTTTTATTTTTGCAAAACTTTAAAAGCAAATCATTGTTCTTAACTTCAATTTGTTTGGAGGGGAGAGATTCAAAATATGGGGTCCATATGGAAATGTGTATCAAAAGAATTTATAGGTATAAACTGAAATAATTTCTTTATATATTTTTGTATGAAATCTTTTATTTCTCCAATATTTTTAACATCTCTGTAGGTGAAGTATATGTAACAATAGACATTATGTTTGACTGTGGTGTTTAAAAAAATTCTTCCAAGTGATACATAAAAATATACCTTATAATCTGTATTGTTTTAATGGTCAAAGATATGAAAGTTGAGTGATAGTAGCTGAGAGAGTTTACATGATTTTCAAGTGAGTGCTGGCTAAATCTAGAACCTTTATTACCTAGTGTAGTACCTTAATTCCTATGTCTGTTTTCTCATGTGTAAACTGAAAATGATAGCTGCATCCTAGAGTGCTTCTGAAAAATAGAAAAAGACAATCCTTGTAGAGTGTTAAATATTTCTTCGTATTGTATCAGTCACAACTTTTCATAGCCAGAGTCAATATGTCTCCCCAATAGCCAAAATTACCAGTAAAAAATGCTGAAAATCGGAGATCTGACATTATTTTATCATGCAAATAATTTTGACCTCCAGAGATTATTTGTTTTGCTTTAGAAGCCTCATTTCTTCTGTACTGCTAACCAGTTTACTCCGTTTTCTGCAACAATTTATAATGGACCTTAAAAGTACTGATTATATTAGGGTTTGGGGCTCAATTACTTGTTTCAAATGCTCAGTGACTGAGGAAAGCATGTCATTTTCTCCTCTTCTGTACATGGGAGTATAACAATAGCCTGTGAATAGGGCAAATCAGAGAGACACAAATACCAATATAAGGGGCCCATTGTGTTTGTTTGCTGCCCTGTCATATGGTTTTAATTTCGGTTGGCTGATTGATTGTGACAGACTGACTGATAGCACGTTGTCTCCTTCTTTAAATCTCTAGACGTTTTCTTATTTCTATTCTTACCTGTCCATTTTGATTCCCAAACTTAAATGAAATGGAATTACAGCATTCACTTTGTTTTCCTGTGCTAAGTGATTATCTCTGAAGTGCAATTTTGTGATTAGGCCAGACGGCATGCATATACTCAGCTAATGCTGATTTCCCCCAGGGTGCAGAACAGGTAAACTCATAATGAATGGATGTTGTGCTCTGATTTCAAATGGATGTAAAACCTCACCACACTTGGTAGTTTTATTTTAAAAATGTGTTTAATTATTCTAAAATTAACAGGAGAATATTAAAATTGAACTTTAGAAATACGACATTTAAACATAAGTCAAGGGTGCTAACTGCTTATGAATGTTAATCCCCTTAAAAATGAAAAAGCAAATTTCCTTGGCATAAATGGAAGGGGGTGTCATTGAAAATCTTTAGTTTAATTATTTATATTTTTTTCCTGATTAATTCCAAAAATGTCTGAATGCAGCTTGGTATTTGTATTGTCAAGTTTTAGTGTTCCTTATTTTGAAAACTGCAATAATTAATTATTCAACTAATTACTGTCATAGTATTGTCATGGTTGTTTGGCCCTCAGGGGTAACTTTGAGGTTCAGGGAAGAAGCTAAGAGTTAATGTTGGCACAAAATGTGTAACTATTTTCTCTGATATTTCAAGAAGAAATTTTATACATGAGTGTGCACAAATTTGAAGAGAATTCTACATTCACTAATTAGACATACCTTGACCAAGCCACCAAAATCAACACTTGGTACCTAAACTGTACCTGTTTTACTTATTTACTTGGAATAAGCAATGTCCATAATACTCTGGTGGGAAGCATAATACACAAGTTTCCACTCTGACTTCATCTGAGTAGGAAGAGGAAAGAATTGGGAATAGTTTTCCCCCCTTAGTCCTTTTGAGATAAAACTACGAAATCAAGCAAATATGGCTCTGTTCTAACATCAGTAGAAGTTTAAACTTTAAGGCACTGGAGAAGTCATTGTCATTGAAACCTCTTTTCAGGTATGACAAGAGGAGGCTCGTGATGATTAAATGAGATGTCACTTAGGTAGTGGCACAGCTTCGCGTGGCTCTTCTGACTTCCAAAACCTTGTTCTCTGCACCACACTCTGAAGCCCTAGCTCCCGTTCCTGCATGCACATAGGTCTGCCAAGATCCCACCCTGTCCATTGGAACAATCAGAGATGATCTGGTCCTTCATTTCCAATTCTTTATACCTTTATATTTCTTCATTTAAACAAGCACCACAAAAGCCATGAATCAATTTGATACTATATTAAAACATCCTGTTGAAAAATAGAATTTCAAATAATTATAATTTAGTGAAATAATTTTCATTTTAAAAATCTACCAAGTATGGTAAGGTTTTACATCCATTTGAAATCAAAGTACAACTACATGCCCTGCATCATGGTGGAAATCAGCATTTAAAATATTCAGTATTGAGTATAAGTGCTGTATGAAATAAGGAACAACAACAACAAAAATAGCAAAAGATGTCCTAAAGCATAGATGTAGTTTACCAAAGTGTATTTCTCCGAATGCACTGCAGTTGAGTGGTGTGCGTTTGAAATCCCTCTGGCCTGTTGGTAAAGAAGTTGCTTGGTTATTTATAGAACATTGTCTTATTACATGTTTTTATTGTCCAAGAGTTCAAAGAGCTCTATCCCTCCAAAAAGAGGCTGCTCAGATTTCTTGTACTTTCCACTTATATTTGCTCTTCTAATGTGTCCTTCATCATTTTGAAATACATTGTTTTCATATCTGTCTGAATTCAACTCATCAGTGTTTTCTTTTTATTAATATTTTTGAATATCTTTCAGGTTCATTTAGGAAAAGAAAAAATCAAAATATTTTAACTAATTTCAGGTATTTCCAAATTGACTTGTCCTTTATTCAATGCTTTCTCCTAGCATTTTGAGTGTTTGGAATTGGACTGAAAGTTTGCCAAACAGAAAGAGGAGACAAGAAAAGGTAGCTATGCTACTGTTTTTAAAACTAGCTGGGAAGAATAAAGTCTAGTGTCTCCAAGTATAAGCTGTGTTGCGTTGAACCATCCCTAAATTTGCCTAGAGAGTCATATCCAAGCTTGCATACCTATCATTTGGCATGCTTACTACTCACAGATCCATCCAATTTCTTTTTCGATGTTACAGCTTCTGCTACATTTGAGGACTTCCAGATTCGTCCCCACGCTCTCTTTGTTCATTCATACCGAGCTCCAGCTTTCTGTGATCACTGTGGAGAAATGCTGTGGGGCCTGGTACGTCAAGGCCTTAAATGTGAAGGTAAATTGTTTTCATTCCCAAGAAGTCAAATACCTCTTGGCGTGATCCACTTATACTGTGCTATCTGCAATAGTATCCTCTGGACTTCAGAAGTATCCTTCAGGCATTTTTTGGATGTATGAACACTGTTTTCTTCATTTTTAAAAAGGTCCTATCTTTGCATATTTGGCCTGATCTGGGACCACTGATTCTCATATTTCCCTCCCTCATATCATATCTCACCTGTATTGCATTGGATATTTTAGCCACAGATCAAAATAAAATTTGTATCATAACTAAACCAAAAATCAGAGTAGCAGGCACTAAAATGAGGTGAAATTCAGATTAATCAAACCACCCAACATCACTCAGTTCCTGAATTGGGTAGCCTGGAAAATATACCTGAGTTTCTACACCAGTATCAGTGTCTTATTATTTTATCATAACCATGGGAAAAGAAAACAAACAAACAAACAAACAAACAAACAAACACTTGAATTGCACAACTCAGCATGCTGGAACACCATAATAAACTTTCATGACCCTACCCAGTCATCTCCTGTTCTTGTGGATTGAGGAGGATAGAGCTCTTTGAACTTTGGCCAACATGATAAAGCTTTGTAATGTAATTTATAAATATGCTCATCACAGTTGTTTAATTTATTATGTGAGCAAAGCATTTAAGAGGCAGTGACCTAGAAGAAATTGTACCTAAACTATTTTATGAAAATTTCCCTGGCCTTCTGGGGTGAATTAACGAATGGGCGACTTGTAACACCCAGCTGAACTCAATTGGCATGGTTCTGGGTGTGGAAGGCCCACCTGAGGATTGTTGCCAACAGCCCTGGCTGTTGCTGAGGATGGCTGCTTGGGTCCTTACCTTGAGTGTTACTTTTTGGCTCCAGTGCAGATCGCTCAGCCTGCTGACACAGATCCTGCATATTGCTGGAGCCAACTTTCTAACTTCCACCACTGACCTTTGGGCTTTCCCAGTGCAGATCTTTGGTACAGACTTGCATTATTTTGGGCTGTAGGTCTTCAGCTGGACTCATACAAGGACATTACCATGGCATCGAGGCCCTCAGCTGGATTCTTTGGGTCTCTAGTGTGTGACCAGATCTCCTGGACTCTTCTGCATTTCACTCTTTGGGTGAATATTATAAAGTAAACCTATCAATTGTGTGTCCTGTATTAAATCTCTTCCCTTGAAACCTTGACTACAACACCTACTGTTTGACATATGAAGAAATTCTGAGTTATGGTCACCAGTTGCCTAGGGCATATCCATAGTGGAAATATTAAAAGAAAAATATTAAATGAAAAATATGCTTCCAATTTTCATTTACCCACCATAAGGAAACCAGTGTGTGAAATATTTTACATATTTTTTTAACAATTTTACAAGACAGTTACTATTCTCTTCATTTTACAGACAAGAAAACTAAGATGAAGTATTTTGTTCAAAGTGATATAGCAAAGCAAGTTGTAGAAGGAGAATTTAAATCAATGTAGTCTCAAAGTTGTAATGCACTATGTTTAATATTTCCTTTACATGTCCACTCACATTTGAATTTGTGGAAGCGAAAAATCACTTAGAGAATTAACTTGCACTTTTGTTACTAGATCCCTCAAAGTCCAAGTTCAGTATATTGCCGAATATTTGCAGAAGTGATAACCAGGGTAGTTGCTGAATTTGTCTAATAAAGTTAGAATTCAAAACCCATTTAAAGATTGTGGGGAGGAGGAATTGGAGAAAGCTCACAAGAAATTCTGCATTTTCAAATAGCCTTTTTAAGAAAAAGAGAAGCAGTACTATTTTTAAAAATTCATCCTTTACAACGAATAGTGGAGTGACTTTTAATTTATGGTTGAACAAAATCTATTTTT
>RJWT010046520.1:0-11448 GCA_004365215.1 Cuniculus paca | reverse complement strand
TGGCACTATTGACTGAGCATATTTGGACCTACTATTTACATATTCTATCCATCAGCTTTATTACTTATTAATAGAAATATAAATGTCAAAGCACTTCGAATTTGTGTGCAGATATATTGTCACCAACTGCTAGCTCTTAAATTTTATTTTTGAAACAATTATTGAAATGTTATTATTAGTAGTTTTAGTCTTTACTAGATAGACTAAGTACAAATATACATATGCATTCAGTAGTCACAAAATCCCTTTACCTCATCTTTTACTAAAACTTATAATTAATTTTCAATGGAGATAATATATCTTCTCTAATGCTTTTTGCTTAGACTATAAAGTACTTTGTCTACTCAACAATAATGTGTTAAATAGGTTTAAATAATTCACAAATGAATGTATTCCAGTGGCTTTAAATTGAATGCCAACATTTTTTAACATCAAGAAACAGATCAACTGATGATGTAAAATTTGCAAATTTTATTTAAAAAGCATGTGTTCCACTTAGGTTTATGTAGGCATGACCCTGTAAATAGTTATTCCAAAAAGAGTTTACCAAATGTGTGATCGTTTCTGCTGTGATATATGGATAATAATTTTTAAGGTACTTTGATTGCTACTGCTGGGAAATTGAATTTTTTTTTCACATTTTGAATAATTTCAAGGGACAAGGGTTATAAACACACTCAAATCCAGATCATATTCTGAGTGATGCATCAGCCTCCTTATACCAGAACTTACTTTTCAAAATATGGAAAAACTACATTGTGAAAGATTGTGGGAGATGTCAAACTAGTGCCTAACAGATCTTATCTCTAAACATGTTATGGTCAGGAATCCTTAAAGTTATCTGATCTTGCCTGCCCAGTGGGGTAATCTAAACACAGAGATCTCTTTGCCAATCATTACTTAGAGTTATTGTTATCTCTTGGAACAGTCACTGTAGTAATGGTTATGAATCTATTAAAAGTGTTATAGATCCCTAATACACTTGAAAAATTATGAGTTTTAGTAGGAAGATTCTCCATTTATTTTCATCCAGTGCAAATGAAATCACAAAATATCTTATACTTTCCATTTTACAGAAGGACAGAAGATATACATCTCTTTCCCCTGCGAAATCATATCTTTCAAAAAGTATTTCCAAAGAAAAGTTTGAGTATGTGAGGTTTGAGGGCATGTGGCCGTATTAATGAGCTAAAAATAAGAGATTTCATTCATCAATGTACAGATGCACTATATATGAGAATGTTATACAATAAAGAAATCTATTGTGCATCTATTAAGAACACTGAAGTGTTTAAGTAGGATTAGTATAGCAGTTGTATTATACATTTACTTTGCATTGATTGTTATTTTTCTCACAGTATTCTCTTATTTATTCTTTTATATCTTGCTCTTTTCCCTTATCTGTACATAGTCACATCTGAAACATCTGAATTTATTATTTATATTAAATTTTATTTCTCTCTTGTTACTCATGAACATGAGTGGCAGTCTGTTTTTCCTGAAAATACAGCCTTAACTTTACATTTTCATTAATAATTATGATGATGAAGAGAAGAATGACACATTTCAAAAGTTGTATTTTACTTACGGCACATGACTCATTTTTCTTTCTACTGGCTGATGTTATGAACTGAATGTTTTCCCTCAACGATCTTGTATTGGAAACTTAATCCCAATGCAATGGCATTGAGAAGTAGAACCTTTAAGAGTTCTCACAACTGGATTAAAGTCATTAATGTGAGACTGAGTTTATCATCATGGGAGTAGTGTTCTTATTAAGGTTTAGCCTGGTTTCCTTCCATCTGTCATGTGATGCCTTCTTTCATATCATGACATAGCAAGAAAGCCTTCATCAGATGCAGCACATGGATCTAAGAATTCCAAGCCTCAGACCTGGTATCAAATATATCCCTAATATTTATGAATTACTCAGTTTGTAGTAGTATGTTATATCAGGACAAAATGAACTAAGATAGTTTTATCAGATACGTCAGAATCAATGTTCTTACAAAGAAATATCCTATATAGCCATGATTACCACTGTAGCATCTTCTAGTCTGTTCTACCTATGTGTACATCAAGTACTTATTTTAAATATTTGCTTTCAAGATCCTTTACTTACAATGTCTGCAATCTTTACCAAATCTTGTAAATTAAGCATTTATTATTCCTCATTGACAAAGGGACAGCTGAAAGTTGAGATTACTGAGTTGTCTATAGACTCTGAATTAAGATGTGGCAGGTCCACAAAACAAATTCTGATTGCTCCTTTGACTATGTGACCCAGCCTTCAGAGAACTGATTTCTGTCTTCAGGGTCAAATAAGTTGGCACAGCCCCCTAATAACTGTGGAACCTTAGATAAAGTAAATTTGCTTTACTTCTTTGAATCTGAATTTTTCCCATATTTTAATCTATCATTGATCATGTCCTAATACTGAGAAATGATACATGATGATGAGCATAGTTGCTATCTAGCAACTTTATTTGTTATTATTATTTCTTCTTCATTAGCTCTTTCATTTACACTCTTCCCTTCTTCTCTGCTTTCTCTGGAAGGGAAGAGTAAAATATTTCTAACTTCAATTTCTATTTTGATACAACATACATTGTGTCAGTTGCATAATAATCTGAACCCATTTTTCTATTTCGTGAAAAAAGCACACCGAATTAAAATATATATGATGTCTGGTTTAATGGGGTACTGAGATGTTGGTTTTCTTCTCTTTTTTGCTTTGTTAAACATGAAGACTTATGCAAATATTAGGACCTGGTAATATTTGGAACTAAAAGAGTATCAACATAATTACTTTTAATTTGATGCCCAGAGGAAGACAAAAAGAGAAATTCGCATTTAGCATTTAAAGAACTGTTTGCAAGCACAATGACAGTCTTTGCTGGTTATATAGGAAACAATGCTTCCTCTTTCTCTAAATAGGGATATTGAAACGCCTCCTGATTACACAGCCTTGCTGTTGTATGTTATACACAAATTTCTCATAAATTGTTTGGGTATTGGTCCTTTCCAAATACTTTACCAACATTGATATTATATTGTTTTGGATTGAAATCTCACTGTTTTTACTAGGTATTACTTCCTTTCATTTTTCATATGAAATCCAAAAATCCAGACTATCTATAATAGTATTATCTTCATTGCTTTACCTGACCTCTACTTAGGTATTCTAGTCATTCCATAGTGTCCTAAAAATAATCACTTTGCCTATTAGTTTTCCCATATCAACTCAACTCGCAGGCCTGTCACATATCTGTATTTTTTTCCTTTTGGGGGCTGTTTGCTCACTAACCCTACTATTTTATTGGTTTTCTTATATTTTATTTTCTGAGTCCCCCTCTTTAGCTCCTCTCATATTGATTTTTAAATTTTCATCTTTGCCACTGTTTTCCAGTTGTGATTGAGTCTCCTTCTTCACAAATCCAAAATGACTCTTTTTCACAAGACCCAGAGAAAATGGATCTAGTGAGGTACATAGTACATGTGTAAATAACATAAAATACATGGCGAAAGAAAATATTCCAGGCTTGGAAGCAATTCATATAAGTAGTTACAATATTCTGTGGCAAGTCTATTTGAAATATTCAATTTCCACTGCTGAGTAGTAGAGGTTTGAGGTGTGTCCAGTAAATAGAAGTATTTCTGAGGCAACCTTGGACAAATCATAACCTTGCTAAGAGGTAATGCAAAATTAATTTTTCATTTAGTTCTTAGTTAGTTCTTCAATTTCTTTCATATGATTCCATTCTTATGTCACTCCTGTCACTTGATCACTATGCAAGGTGACATACTGATGTCATCCTTTGTGTTTCATTGTTGATTGCATGGAATGTATTCAGCTGCTTATCCTGGTGCTGTTTTTCTGTTGTTCCTGTTGCCTTTTATGTCTTTATTTTTCCTGTTCCTCCCTTGTTCAAAACAAATTTGAAATAGTTTTCAGGTACTTACGAGGCTATAAAATATAACTCTGACATCTCTTTTTGTTAAGTGTCAAAATTTTGAGAACCTTTTCTTAGGTATTTTTGAAAACAAAATTTATTTTTGAATGTATAAATAGGTAACTGATCCACATTACTGCTTTAATAAAATGTCTGTTAAATCTCATGAGACACAGTGGTGCCTCTGTTCACAAACACTTTTGTTTGCAATTTGCTGCGCAAACAGAAGCATTTGACAAATGTTCATGAACCGAGGTATCACTGTACATAAATGTTTTTAAAATACACATAAATATAAATACACATAAATATGTATTTCTTTGACATAATTTCGATACCTTGCATTTATATAGAATTGCAATAACATTTCACATATATCATCATCTTTGAAATTCATAGCAATACTGTAAAGTAGGTAAGGTAGATATTGTTTCTCTCAGTAATAGATTAGGGATTCTGCAAGGTTTATGCCATATGCAGCCATCAGGACCACTATGTTTATTCATAATTCACTACTTTGCTACTAAAATTCAATGCCTCTTTTCCTAATCAATTCAGGCTGCTGTAATAAAATACCATAACTGGGTAATTTATCAATAACTGAAATTTAACTCACACAATATTGGAGGTCAAGAAATCCAAGATCAAGGCATGTTTAGTGTTTGATGAAGGCGCATGTTTGCACTGTAAGCTTACATCTTGAAAAGTTGGATTTTTAAGGTCTTTTTTATAGGAACACTAACACTAATGATGAGAACTCTGTGCTTGTGACCTAATGACCTCCCAAAGGCCCCCACCTCCTAATTTTGCCACCTTGAGTAGAGCAGAATTGAGCATATTAAATTGGAAGTGCACAAATAGAAGACTACAGCATTTATTATATATAAATATGCTTAGAATTTGCAACTGCCTTAATGTGTTCAAATAAAAAAATCATTTATATTTTCTGTTTTCAATAGTTATAATTTCCCAACAACTTTACTTGTGTCATTCTTACTCTCTAATGTAGCTATTATGAGTTTACTTATATTGTACACTTGACTTGCATTATTTGTTGCCCTTACTGTGAATCTAGAAGCCAAACAGAAATAGCTTCAATGTATAGATGAGGAGGATGGTGTCAGAAAATTTTAATAATATGTCCAAAGTTGAAGAACCAAAAGAAACTAGTATGTTTTCTCACCTATTCTACATAAATTTGAGTGTGTTATCTATACTTCCATATAGTACTAAACAATTTCCAAACAAATTCTTTAGTGTTGCTTTTACAATTAGAAAATGCATTTCACAAAATAAAGAAAAAAAGAAAAGAAAAGAAAAGAAAAGAAAAGAAAAGAAAAGAAAAGAAAAGGAGAAAAGAGAAGAAAAGAAAAGAGAAGAGAAGAGAAAAAAGTGAGTCGTAGTGCACCTCCAACATAACTTAACAAATTTGGGCTTCTCTAAACCCACTTGTCGAAAAATTTTGTATTAGAAAATCTGTGATCATATCGGTGACTTGAATATACATGCAGTAATCTATCTGTATGTCACCACTAAAGCCAGATACAGATTGAGATAAATATATGTCACCCTGAGATAAAACAGCAATACTGCAATGACAAACAGAAACATGGAAACAATACCCAGGATTTGGAGGCAGATTTATTTCTGTCAACCAGCACTGATCGGGATCATTCCCAAAATATCAGGCCTTGATCTCTGGTGGTCTAGGGCTTACATGGAATAAGCAAGCAGAAAGTATAGAGGCAGAATGGCTTGTTGACTGGGGATTGGTTCTCACAATGTGCTTCATACTGACAGCTGTAACCAGCCCTCTCTAAGATAGTCACAGTAACCAGCTCTTTCTAGGAGACAGAAGCAACCAGAACTACAACGGGAACCTGGGCAATTAAGAAACTAAAGTATACTGGCTGGGGGTCCATTTTCTGTTGTAATATATCACATAAATACATACATGTACACACACTGCTGAAAATCTATTCAGGGGTATTTCAATCGAATCAACTGTACTAGTTTTTTAGTGCTGGGAAAGAAATTGTCACAATTTAGTGATTTAAAATGATAGGAACTCTTTTTTTTTTTTTTTTCATTTCCATGGGTTGGAAATCTGAATATGACTAATTTGGGTTCTTTGCTGGGGATTTCCATAACTGTTCAAGGTATCAAGTCAATTGTGTTTCTTTCTGGAGTTTTAGGTTGTCTTTCAAGATGGTATCTTAGTTGATAGAAATTGCTTTCTGTCATCCGACTAGGTTCCTGTTTTCTTGCTGACTGTCAACAGAGTTACTGTCAGTTCATTTAGCCACTGTATTTTGTTATGCTGCCTTCTGAAAGCCCTGTCACAACATGGCAACTGGCTTCTGCAAGCCCACCTTGAGAATTATCCACCCTCTCCACCATTTCTGCTGAGACGGCGTCTTCTGTAACAACAAAATCACGGCTATCCTTCTCCCTTGCTAGAGAATGTAAACTAACCTAGATTGTACCTATCCTACCACCTTTTGCTTAAATCAAGGCAGGAAACTGTAAAAGGTATGACCCACTGATTGCCATTTTAGAATTTGTGTAATATATGCACTTATATGGCTGAATGTTTCAGGAGAAGAAAACAAATGCCATCTTCTCGTTCCACTTTAGCTGCAAGGAAATGTGACTGACTGGTCCCAGAGCATCTGACACTGTGTACCTATCCATTCAAAGTACCAAGAAAACTCAAGTTTTTCTAAACTGTCAATGTATGAGAAGTAGCTGTGTTAATCAGCTTTCCGTCGCTGTGACAAAATCCCTTTAAAAATCAATTTACAAGAAGAAATGATTTATTTTTGTCTCAGAGTTTTAAAAGGTTTTGTCCATGGCTGCTCGGGCCCATCACTTTAGACCTGTGGAAGGCAGAACAGGAAATATATGGTAGAGGTCAGCTACTCACTGTCTTGTGGCCAGGAAGCAAGGACTGGGGAGGAGGTTGGAGTCCAAATATCACCCTGCACGAGCATACACCTAATGCTCTAACTTACAATTATTTGGCCCAGTCTACCAAAAGCTCTGATATCACTTAACAGCACCACCTGCTGTCAACCAAGTCTTTAGCACATGACCTTTGGGGGACATCTATGATCCAAATCATAACAATACCTGATATGCTTTTTTTAACTCACTACTCTCTGTTGCAAGTTATATATTGCCATTGTCTTTCCTTGTTTCTCTTCTACATGTGACCTAATGTATTTTTTAGTATGAATGGATTAACTGACACTAATTACTAGTGTCAATTAAGTTGCATATACTTTTGCAATAGAAAGTTTTTCTCAACTGCAAAGAATTCAAAATTGAATCTACCTTTTTAAAAAATTTGAATACGTCAGGTTTTTAAATACTCCTAAATGTGATCTTATTTGTTTCTTTTCCTGTAAACTGTTTTCACCTACAGCCAAGACTACATTATGATAACTTCTCACAATCATAGCCTTTCTGAGAAAAATTCTCCATCTGGTAATTATCTTCAATTTTTAGTTTCCATTTTTTGGGACTTCAAGAGTCATAATATATGATTTACTAACAATCGACCAATATATTATGAAGATAACCTTATTTGGAGCTTAGTATTCTGTATTGACTGAGGGTATGAGTGACTACAATTCTTACGAAATTTATTGCATAACAATAAGATTTTACTGTTGTAGCATTTAAATTAATCATGTAACAGGGAGGGTCTTCTCTGTTCTTATTTATTTAAAAGCATTTGTTCCAGTTGTATCTCTACTTTCTCATGTGAGAGAAAACATTAGACATGATTAGCTGTAGGTATCTGTGCCTCATGATATCCAAGCAAAGTCCTTTTTATATTTCATCTTATAATTGTATTTGTAACTTAATGTTTGAAGTGTCAGTCTTTGTAAAATTAGCTCATCTTGTTATGATTTAGAGCTTTGATGTGAGTGAAAGGCTTCTATTGCAATGCAGAGTCACATCTGAGAGTAAACTGCTTAGACAAAGAGACTTACAAGTCTAGTAAATCAAATACTCTGAGCTGTCTATGTGGATTATGAGATAGTATTTGCATAACTTTGAAGTATTTATACTGATGAAATTACAATAATTAAAATCATTGCTGTGTCAATTGCTAGATGCCACAAGGCATAGCAATTACTAGCATGCAAATCAGACTTTGTGTAAGCATTTTAAAGAATAATTACCTTATTTGATTCAGATGTGCCTGAAAGGCATTAAGAATCATTTGAGCTATTTTGCCTTCAACAATTTTAAGACTCGTAGATAATGTTGTTGTTATTATCAATTATTTACTTTTGTATATCACTTTTCCTTATTTTGGTTGAAACTAAATGCCACAGACAAAATAAAAACACACAAGTTTGCTAAAACTAGAAACAATTTACAGTATCATTTAACTCTACATCCTGCATTAGCAAACATTTTTCTTTCTAATGGGCTTTACTCTGCTATGTCATCAGTTTCATGCTAAACAGCAAATGTATACCCAATGTCTGTAGTCAGTCACACAATTTAGAATCAGGATTGTGAATTGCAAGAAAATGTCAGAGTAAGAAATCAAGACATGAGGTTGTAGAATATTCCTTGTAATAGATTTTTCATACAGTGCGTATGGGTAGCTGCCTTGCTGAAAATATTAGTCTCAAGATCACAAGTATTTTATCATTTTAAAAATTAATATCAGAATTCATATAACATAGGAAATCATAGCTGACATCATATGACAATATGTGATAATTAGAAATCTTTTAGTATTTCCTCGAAGACATTATATAAAGTGATGGTTAATACAAGTTTACTTCATATGATTGTGCATTTAAGAAAATGTCAAATCCTAATCCAGTTTTGATCTAGGTAAATAATTAAAATGTAATGAGCTTTAAAAAACATATACTGAATAACTGAGAAGTAAGTCACTGAATCATGACAGGGATTATTCTGAAGACTATTGCCCACACTACTTTCTTGAGGCTTGCTCTATTTCCTCAAGTCTCTATCTAATAAAAGTTTTTCTAAACAGGTAAAATTTTATGTTGCTCCTTTAACAATTCAGGATGTTTCCCGACCAAAGTTTTGTTTTTTAATCATATATATTTTTGATTAGTTTCAAAGTTAATCTAAATTTAAAGTTTCTACAATTTGCAAATATTATGTTTGTTCTTTGGATGGAAATGAGAGTGGTGTATATTTCTCATTTTACAATGGTATAAATATCTAAGAACTATTGTACACATTGAGAATATATTTTGAAAATTATTATAGAATTATTAAAGTTGGCATAGTAACTTTATTTGGGAAATATAGTATGTTAAAAGATACATAAAATTACACAGGAGCTTACAAATTAGTAATGACCATTTAAGACTTTAAGCCTTTTTAAAAAAAGCCTTTTCACATTTAAGCCTTTTTTTTCTATATCTATTTGCATCTGCACAACTGATAAGTTCTCTCTAGTGAGATAGAAAACATAATGGAAAACATATTCTTCCAGTCAAGAAAATCTCTGAAAAGGAAGGACTACAAATAAATCAAGAATATCTGAGGCATTCATTAACTATTTTTCCTGGGTTAACAGCTTCCATATACAAGTATATACATTTATTAGAGTATATATTGTTAGAAATATTAAGAAAAGTAGTTTCTTTATGCAAAAGAAAATTCCTATGACAATATTTTGCAAGCAAAATGGAGCCTGGATTTTAGCATGACAATCTGGATGCCATTAATAGTGGAATAGCTGAATTTGGATATTAGTATAAATATCTTTTGTAATAAAATGTGTTGAAATATGGAAAAGAAGGAGAGGGCCGTAGAAGTTCTTATAAAAAATAAAGCTTGTGACAAATTCTTGTGTCTTCAACCACTGAAAATTAAGAAGATTTATTGATTTTCCATTTCAATCCATTTTTTAAAACTCAGTATTCTTTGTCTGGGCCTCTCTTCCCTGTTGGGTGACTGTGAATAATCTATCTGAATCTTTCCATATATTTTAAGCCTCATATTCATTATTTTAAATAATGTTTTTATAGATACGATACCCTTTCATTTCTTACAAAGACCATAGAAAATGAAGTTCTACCAATGACTCTTAATTACACTGGTTTACAACAGCATTTTATGTGACTAAGTTATAGGGCACAGTAAAGTAAAAAAAAAAAAAAGTTCCTTTGTTCTGGATAGCAAAATAAATCGATAATTAATGTGTGTACTCTGGACAAAGAGTTAGGCAACACGAATACTTTTAGCATCACAATGCACTTGAATAATAGTGTCATTACTCTCAGTCCTCTCTTTAATAAAATATATATGAGCTTAACCACAATGGATAATAGTTCCCCAGAATACATCTAGTTAAGATGTACAAAACAACCCAATTTCACAAAGTTTTCTACAGATTCTGCTAAAACTCATCATTAACTAAATTTTACATCAGATTTACCTTGATAGGCTAAGAATGGTATATATATATATATATATATATATATATATATATATAATTTTATTTCATTTTTGAATAGTTTGTATTCACCAAATGATTGCAGCTTTAGAATAATATATTCATATTACTAGTGATTTATAGAATATCATCATGCTGTAGAACTGAGTATATAATAAAGCAAAGACCTTCTATAATCCAGAACAGTGATTAAAAACGCGCTCAATTTCAGCATTTCCTGGATAACATTTTTTAAAAAGACACTCCATTTTCTTTCCCAGAGTTGCAGAATGACTACTTTAGGGAAAACAGCCTTGAGATACTGCATTAGAAAGAAACTCTCCAGACCTGTGTATGCACAGCCAGGTTTGGCCATCAACATCAGTTTCGAACTGCATACAAGAGGCCTAGAGAGTATAAATGGGCACCAAGACCACAGAATAAGGTAGAGATGGAGTTTTAAAGCTTGGTTAACCACTTTTTTATTTCCAAAGTAAATAAACTTAAAAGCCCATTTTGTATATGGCTTTAGTGCAAGTGTGCAAAAATACTTGTAGAAAAGGGTAAGTTTTAATGTGATGCTTTTTCAAGTTGATTTTTTAAGGCTTTTAACAAATAGCTCAATCTCCAGTGTAGATCTCTTTTCTCCAAAGTATATAAGAATAAGTAGATATTTTCTTTGTGTAAAAATAAATGCAACTGCATCAAAAAACAAAATGCAGCATCATACATAGTAGTGCAGTCAAATTTCTAAGAAAATTAGAAACCAGAAAAAGTTGTACATTATTTACAGAGTATTTCAATAGTGTTTTTGAGGGTATTCAAAGATGTGAAACTGAAAAATGAAATAAAATCTTTATACACTGTATAAGAATATGAAAATAGTATAGCTTATAAATTCAAGAGTGGGTCTGGGCATATAGCTCAGCAGCATAGTGCCCACCTGGGAAGCGTAAGGTCCTGTGTTGGATTCCCAGTACCAAAATAAATAAATTAATTAATTTAAGGAGAAAAATTAAGAAAATATTTGATTATAGATATCAAAATAAG
>RJWT010046519.1:0-11448 GCA_004365215.1 Cuniculus paca | reverse complement strand
TCATGTCTCCCTTTGAAGGTGGCTGTGATAGCAGTTATGCCTGATGACTTTTTTGTGCAGATTGACTGAAAATGGGCACTTCATGGTCTGCCTAAATGACTTGCACTAGATGTTTTGGGGGAGAAAAGATGTGTAATCAGAAAGTGACTCTGCTTATTGCTGTGATAGAAAGTATGAAGACTTTAAATTGGGAAGATAAACTCCAGTCCTCGATCTGTTTACAATCAGTTATTTTTTATTTTGAGCAAACCATTTAGTTCTATTTTGTGTCTGTCTTTTTTCCCTTACAGAGTTATGATATTCAAATTGCATCTTTAAGTTTCTGCAGATTATTTTCTGCAATAAATAATATAGTGGCTGTAAATGGACATGAGTGAAAATAATTGTGAAGGTAAAATATTTCAGCATTTAAATCCTTAAAAATAGAAATTTGCTTAATTCATAATATAGAAATCAACTCCACACTTACAATTATTTGTTTCAGAGTTCTAGTAAAATGGAGACATATATTTTGGAAGAGAAATGTAAAATATAAAAACTATTTTTAAAATTTTGAGAACAATCGCACTTAAATAGGACTCAATATAAACGACTATATAATACTTCACTACAAAATAAAATATTGGTGAAAAGTCAACAGATCATTAAATTTTAACTATGCTAGGAAAAGAAATATTTGAAGCAATAACTTCTTATGCTTACTTGTTTATAGCATGCAATCCTTGCAGGCTAACAGAAAGATAAACAATATACAAAAACATGCTCACATTTTTGGTTTTGAGATAGAGTCTTGCTATGTATTCCAGGCTGACCTTGAACACACTATGTAGCCCAGGCTGGCCTGGAATTCACGGTGATTCTCCTGCCTCAACCTCCCAACTGTTGAGATTATAGGTATGTGCTACCACACCTGGATAACATGTTACCATTTTGTATTCCTGGGAGTTACCCAAACAATCAAGTGGTAATTTAAGAAAAAAATTTTTTTCTTATCTCAGAATTCATCAATTCTGTAGCAAGCAATAAAATTGTTTACTGAGAAGAAATTAACTATATTCTTTTAACCAGCCTGTTTCAAAGACCGGTAGCTAGAAAGAACAAGAGATTATAAATATTAAACTCTACCATATTCATTTCCTCCCATCTTTTCTAAGAAAATACAAGCTAATGTTAATTGAGCAGTCATGTGTGAGCAAAACTAGTCATCACTTACATATTTTAAAAAACTTTGAAATGATATTGTCCCCATTTTATAGAGGAAAATACTGAAAGCACATCAATGGAAAGCAACTCACTGATTGGCATGGCATGGAGTGCATCAGGGCTGGCCTTTAAATCTGACTGCTGGGCTAACACTTGAAAATGTTAAGCAAGATTTATATTATATCAAATAATGTAAATGGTGGGCAAGAAATATTCCTCAACAGGAAAGTAATAGTGATGATAGCCAGAAACCAAGACCAAACAAACAATAACTACAAAACAAAGCTACTGTTTGGTATTTTGGTTGAGAACAGCCATCATTGGATTGGGGAAGGCTGACTGTGATTTATCCGTAATTTATTTTCCTCATCTGTCTACAAGGTGGAATTAATGATGACCACTTTTAGAATTATTTTAAGAATTAAAATGAACCATCCTGAGGTATTACATAGTGCATTGTGAGTGCTGTACCAATTGTACAAAGTATGCCAACTTTTGAACAACAGAGTGGGGAAATTAATAATTGTTTTTAATTTACTGCTTAAATTATGGATTTCTTCTGTTTGTACATAACACATATTTGTCACCATACCATGTCACCATAATGAAAATTATGTCTAGAATTTATGTCAATATGAATGCTTATGACTAATGTTTATGGAGGAATCTTCATTAAGGTAGTAAATAGAAACTTGCATGTTATTGTAGAATTCTAAAAGTAAAATTAATGGGACACATTAATCTTACTGATTCACAAGACGTTTTACTATTTATTTAGAATAAATGGAAATTATGAATGTATTAAAAAAGAATAAAATCTAACATGTTAGGAACATCCATTAAAAATAGGCAATGGTTTTATTTCTTTGAAAACATTATTTATTGAACTGGAAAGGACTGTGGTGGATTGACAACTGGTGGTCAACTTGTAACACCCAGCTGAACTGAATCAGTGTGGTGCTTGGTGTGGAGGGCCCACCTTAGAGTTGTTGCCAACAATATAAAAAGGAGAGCTGAAGAGAAAAATGTAGTGCTATTGGTTCTCCTGATACTGCTCAATCTCCTGGAGAAGTTTGTCACACTGGCTTCCTGATTTGAACTCAGCTGTTCTCATTGTCGGAGGAACAAACTCATTGTCGCTGAGGATGGCTGTTGTACTTTCCAGGGAAGCTCTGGTCCCTACTTTGAGCATCATTTCCTAGCTCTAGTACAGAACCCTCAGTCTACTGGCACAGATCCTTCATCCCTCTGGCACAGAATTTCCAGCTTCCATCACTGACCTTCGAGTCTTCCCAGCGCAGATCCATGAAACAGAGTTACATGAGACATTGTTGTGGGCTCTAGGTCTTCAGCTGGACTCATGCAGGACATTTCCATAGGATCCAGGTCTTCGGCTGTATTCTTTGGGTCTTTAGTGTGTAGATAGATTTCCTGCACTTTTTTGTATTTGACTTTTTGGATGACTGTTACAAAAACAATCCTATAAATTATGTGTCCTGTATTAAATTGTTTTCCTTGCAAACCCAGACTGTAACACATGCTGGGAAACAAAGCAAAACAAAAAAAATAATGTTTGAAAGATGTGGAAAAGGGTGTTGCATCCTTCATAAATGTAATCTGCTTATTGCTACAGGCTTCTTAAATTGTACGCAATTCTGTTTTCTGATTTTACAATGGCTCTGTTTTCTGATTAATTTCTCAAATTATAAGACCTTTAGCACAATTTCATGGCTGACATACATCTGTGTATGGTTTCCAGCAAATGTTTTTTTTTTTTGTATGACAGCAGAATTCCATCTGTTGTTGCTGCCTATCCTAGTCTACACCAAAAGTGTGCAAAGACTGAGGAGTAAGACTGCCAGTGGACGTTTTCCTCACCAGGTGCAGGCCTCTCAGCTATGAACATCAGGCTGAGTTCAGCTGAAAAGCTCATATTTCTGTAGTTTTAAAAGCCAGACAGGTGGTACCCTTAGGTTTTAGCATTTGCATTTTCTCTCAAATATCATTTCCTCTGCTTTATTCCTTTGTTTCCTTTCTTGATTTAGTCCTTGCCATAGGTGCTGGTTTCAAAACATTTTACAAAATAAGTTCTTAATTTTGGTTTGTATTTTAGAGATAATCCAGAAACCCAGAAACCATTTTTATTGTGAAATTTGTATGTTTTTCAAGTGAGTTTATTTTAGCTTCATATAACAGTGTGAGTATATTCTAACTCCTGTCTACAGACACACACACACACACAATACTGAGAATTCTTAGGTAATGTTCTGATTATAATTAAAAATATTACTTTAAAACATTTCATGTTTAAAAAGCTTAAAGATATTAAAACTATACTTAGGCTATAAAATAAAGGATACTTTTGAAGCAATATAACATACTAAATATATTTTAGTAATGTAACGTAAGCCTCTTCTAAGTGATTTAAGATGTATTTCATATTAAAATTGTTAAATGTTAATAGAAATAAGTAAAGAAGTATGTGTATATGTGCACATATGTGTATATGGGTGTGTGAACCCCCATATATAAGACATATTTTTCAACAAATTTTGCCTTTTAGAATCTTCTTGGTGAACTGACCTGTGTTTTGTCTTTCTCCACTTATAAAAATTGCTCAACTGTACACTGACGCTAAAGTGGGTTTTACGTTGATTTTCTCATCTACACTTAACATTCTATAATTATTCTGTTTAACAATTCCAGGAAGGATACTCACTATTGTAAAAAATAAATTTAAGATTAGAGCAGTTGACTACAATCTTCCAGAAGTCATC
Source organism: Cuniculus paca (assembly GCA_004365215.1). Taxonomy (NCBI): domain Eukaryota; kingdom Metazoa; phylum Chordata; class Mammalia; order Rodentia; family Cuniculidae; genus Cuniculus; species Cuniculus paca. Next base: position 7,468 of record RJWT010046519.1, on the reverse strand, counting down.
AGTATAGAACTAGATTTCATTATTTAACTATTAAGAATATATTAATAGTAATCTTTAGGGGAAAACCTCTCTTTGGTTTCCTTGATATGCTATACTTGTGTTGAACATACACACATGCAAACAACTACTCTTCCAGCACTGCGTCCCAGGCTGCAGAGCCACAGATACTGTTGTACTTTCCCCATGTCAGACTGTCTCCCTCGTACTCTCTCAAACGCATACACATATACACATATATGATTGTGTGTGTGTGATATATATACATACACACATAGATAGATAAGATAGAGTCAATTCACTAAAAAATCACACATACACATTTCAGGAAAAGGAAAATAGTACGATTTTTCAATAGATGATATTGTCTTCATATGGCGGGACCCTAGAGAATGCTGTATATGATAGCGAACCCACTAAACTGTCAGTGCTTAGAGGAGAAATTAAAAATGCAAGTACAGCAATCTCAATGACCAAGGTTACCCAGGCAGCGGTTCCCTGTACTAATAAATGTCTGGAAGCTATGGCCACTACTTTGAGCACCTCTTGTAATTGTAGAGGCCAAAGGTAACTTGTATTAATCTCATGATGTCTCAACAAATTTCATATTAAAATATTTATTCAAGATTTTTTTCCTGATATATAGATGAAAATTAAGCAGACATTACATCCCTGGGGTAATAAATACCTACTAAATGTTAGGGTCAAAGTCACACCTTTCTGTGTCTATCAGCCTGTGGACATAGGCAAATTTTAGGCCAATCATCTTGCAATCTATTTTTCTCTACTTTTTCACGTATTTATGGCAACTCAATCATGATATTTAGCTTTAAGTAATCTTTAATAATGTCTCCTTTAAAAATGTGACTGCAAAAGTCTTACGAGTCTAAAAAAGAATGAAAATTGTCCATTTTAATGCTTTTTACCTAACTACAACAATTTACCCAAGGAAACATGCTCAGTTACTGTGTTAATTTTCTGTTTCTGCTATAATGAATTAGCACAAACTTCCTGTTACAAATATGAATGTATTATCTTACAGTTTTTTTTTTTCAGCACCGGGGATTGAACTCACCTCCTTGCGCTTGCCGGACAGGCACTTAGACCACTGAGCTAGATCCCCAGCCCTTTATCTTACAGTTTTAAAAGTTAGAGACAAATGAACTTCCCTGGGCTAACACATGCTGGCCCGACTCAGTTCCCTCAGGAAGTGCAAGGGGAGAAACTATTTTCTTGCCTTTTCTGCTTCAATATGGTGCCAGCATTCTTGACTCATGACTTCCTTTTATCTTCAAAACCAGAAATGGCTGCTTGAGTCTTTCTTATGTTGTATCACTTTGATATTCTTCCACATCCACGAGATTACAACTGACCAACTGAGTTAATCTGGAGAAACTGCTGTATTTTGGGAAGGTCACGTAATTAGCAATTTTAATTTTGCCTAGAGTGTTAGTTCTTTCTTGCCATGTAGTGTGTTTATCATTTTGGGGAATTAATGCATGGACACATTTGGGGAGCTATTATTCTGCCTAGTACTGTTACCTATTTCACGTGATGAAGGAAAACTAACAAAACTAGCGACAAACTCTAGTAGGCAGGTGAGAACATGTGCCTTTCAGATTCTATCAGAATTTTAAGAAGAAAAATATGGATTAATAATATGGCAGTTATGTGATTGTCAGGTAATTTTTCACACTTGACCATTTGTTTCTAGATATAACTCTGATAAATCCAGGCAAAGTAGGTTCTGAGTCATAACTCTCATTTAAAAAACAGTATTTAGGACTTAGAATAAACATCTCATGATATTGATATGAAAGCTTTATTATAGGGAAAATATTGGTGAAAATTTATAATTAAAATTATTAAATAATGAGAAAGTAAAACCTATTTCCAAAGCAGGAAATCTAAGCTTACCTGAATCACATTTTTATTTTAAAAATGAGAAATCTGACGTGATTTTGTCATGCAGATGGGTGGTGAGAAATGGCTAGATAGAAGACCTTTTTGTCTTTTATATGATTATCTGTCCATCTCAACTCCACTATCTTATAAGGACCTTGTTAACTAGTCCCATATAGAGCTGTCACTTGGTCATTTATGATTAGATCAGGTTTACCTTTGACTTTGCTAGTGCTATAATTTCTTAGAGTTGAAAATAGAGATAAAAAGTAAATACAGAAGTTATCTTGGTATTTAAATGAAGCATTATGTATTATGTATCATATGTACTGATCAAAACATTCCTATAGTTAAACTCTGTAGAAATACTATTTTATGCATGATGAAGTCATTCTTAGTCATGTACATTTTGTGGATAATGAAACTCAAAGCATTCTGATATTAGTATTAGGAATATACTTACAGCAATACATAAAGTTTTCAAAATACTTTTCTTTACTGATACAGAGATAAGATTTACACACCTATCAGAAAAAAATATAAAAATAATAATAAACAGCAATATTATGTGACTAGTGGTTTTAAGAAACTGGATAATAGGCCATTGAAAGACAATTATCTTTGATTTCACTACTTTACTGCTTTAAGAGTTTCTTGGCTGTGATCCAAATGGAACCTGATGGATTCCTCAAATTGAGCAGATTGAACAAATAGTCCCCTAAGAGCAAGGTGGCGAGAGTTCACAGCATAGGAAGAAGCAGAAAAACAATACAGAGGAAGAGAATCCTAGAGAATCACAAATGTCTCCCTTGAGGATTCAGCAAAGTACTGGTAAGTGCTGCGTATGAAAATAAAAACATCCAGAGAGGACAGAACGGTGTCCCCTGCTCACATAGCAATATTTTCTGTTCCCACAAACCATGTGCAAAGTAGGATAAGAAGTAGACTGTTAAATAGGGCTAGACTTGAGTAGTTCCTCTCATTTGTTGAACAACTGCACATAGATAAGGAATATTAACAAAACATAATGAAACAAAAGCTATTCAACACCCGAGGTGAAAGATACCCTGGATGTCTGTTTTACAGACAGGCTGAGTTCGATTTAGTTTTCTTTTTATGGCCCTTGAGCAAAGGATAGTTTTTATATTTAAAATGGTTACATGTTAAGTAATTCCAAAAGGACATATAAAAGCTTTGATTTTGTTCTCAACATTTTAAAGTACTTTCTGGTTCCTTATGAAAAAGTTTTGCAATCTTTCACTTAGACAAAATAGATAAATTCCTGAAAAAAAAAAAGTCAAAAGTCACTCATGAAAAAACAATTTTAGTAGCTCTGTCATTTTGAAGAAACTCAAAGTTTATTTAAAAGTTTTCCCAGAAATAAGTGGTGATTCTCTTAAAATGTTAAGAGAAAAAAAAAAATTCACATAAACTCTTCCAAAACATTGAAAAGAAGGAAACCCTTTCCAACTAATTCTATGAGGTCATCATTATTCTGACCCCAAAATGAGAGCAAAACAATTACAATGAATCTATATATTAATATCTCTCATAAATACACAGACATGAAATCTAAACATAACTGTAGCATGTGTAACCCAACAGCTTACAGTACAGCTTGACCAAGTTGGATTACTCAGTCTTGAAGAGTATAGGTACATTTTAACTTTCAAAAATCAGTCAATACAGTCCCCTATATTAACAAACATAAAAAAATTCATATTTATTTCCATGTGTGCCAAAAAGTACTTAACACAATCTAACATGAATTCATGATAAAACTACTTTCAACACTTTCAATAAAAGAAAACGTCCTTGGACAAGCACTAGGTTGTGAGTTTGATTCCTGGTACTAAAAAGCAAACAAACAAACAAACAAACAAAAAACAAAACAAAACAAAACTTCCTCAACCTCATGAAAGATATATATGGAAATAATCATACAAAATCGCATTTAATTGTGAAAAATGAAATGCCTTTTCTTTAGGATAGTAATGAAGAGAGGATAGCTGTTTTCATTTTTTTAATTTAACAGTCAACTGGGATTTTTAACCAGTGCAATGTGGTGGGACAGATGTAAGACAGCGAGCAAAACAAAGCCCTGGCCCAGCCACATTTTCTATGTGCGAGTAAAATTGGTCAGCTTTGCCGAACATTTTGTTAGCATCTATATACATTTAAATATAACTTATCGAATGAACTAAGAATTCTACTTATAGGTATCCAGTGTGGAAAGGAAGAAGTAAAACTACAACTATAGGCGACTTAATAATCTATTCGGAAAGCGTCTTTTTAGCAATGATGATGAAATATTTGAATATTCATAAGTAAAACTGTGAATTTGCATCATTCACATTGCATTATATATAAGGACCACATTGTAAAACCAAATACATGACAAATTCTTGAGACTTGGATATAAAAATATCTTTAGATACAGCACAATATGAAGTGAAGTTGACAAATTAAACCTCATCAGAGTTTTAAGATTTCTGTTCGTTGGAAGACACTATTAAGAAAATGTAAAGTCACAGATTGGCATAAAATATTTGCAAAACAAACATCTCATGAAAGAGTCAATCCATAATATATAAAAAATCTCAAATCCAACAATGAGAAAAAAACTGGGAAAAATATTTGAACAGACATTTTATTTAACAAGTAAGGTTTGCAAATAAGCTAACAAAAATATGTTTTATCATTAATAACTTAGAAAGTTCCAAAGAGCTATCATTATATGTCTATTAAAAAACTGAAACTTAAAATGATGGAATATGCCAAATACCTGCGATGATCTGGAACAACTGAATCTCTAGTGCATTGTTTATGGAGAAGAAAAAAGGTTCTACCATTTTGTCAATTTCATATAATATTAAATGTACACTTATCCAATAAACTAGAAATCCTATTTCAGTTATTTACTAGAGAAATGTATCTTCCCACACTAAAACTTTTTTACAAATGTTCATAGCAAGTTTATTTATAATAATACTAAACTATAAACAACCCTAAAATGTACATTAACAGGTGAATGATTAAAAAATTGTGAAATATTATTGAAAAAAGTATTAAAATGCTGATATTCCCATAATATGAATAAGTCACAAAGTGATTACGTTAAAAAAGCGTCAGATTTTCTTGAAATACTTTTTTTGTGATTTTATGTGTTTGAGATAGATACTGACAAGTGACAGAAAGTCAGTTGGCATAGACTCAGATTTGGTTTGGGGGTTAAAACAAGATTGACTATGATAAATTATGTAGGAACTTTTTAGGATGATGGAAAGGTTTATGCACTGATTGTGGTATTGGTTAAATGGCCTTATAAATTCATAAGTCATCATAGTAAAATTTAAGATGGATGAGTATTATATACAAATTACACCTCAATAAGGTTAAAGTTTTAAAATTCTAAGGTGTATAGTTTCTTCTAACACACACTTGAGAAGAAAACAAGCTGGAGTGACCCTGTCAGTAGAAACTTAATATAAAGTTACACTAATTAAGACCATGTGATGCTGGAAAAAGACCAGAGACTAGACAATGGATCAGGATCAATGAAATAGAATATAAAGAACCCAGAGACAGACCCTGTATAATAGTAATATGTCTGCATATTGGTGAGCAGATTGAAGAATAAATGCTATTTTTCATCTGGAACCAGCAGACTCTTCCTATAAATCATGCAGACTAGCAAGCAAAGTTTCTAAGCTAAATTTTACATAACCTTTACCTGGAATCACAGTATGGTAATTGGAAAAGACCTACATAATCAAAATAGCAGAGAGCCACCCTTTATGTTTGTGATATAGAACACTAGCAAAAAAAGATGGTATAGGCCAGTAGTAGATGAAGAGAGCAATGCAATTCAATAAACAACAAATTAACAAACAAGTGAGTTTCTAAATTAATATTCAAATGAATAGTAACCCCATGGAATAATTTTTGCAGTCAAATTTCTAGAACATTTCCCACTCTCCTGAATTTTTTCATTTAACCTGAACATGTGGAAAATGTTTGGAGATCAACTTTTTTGGCATCTAATGTAAAAGGACTTCCATTTGGCTTTTGAACCCTTACTCATGCATCAAATAAGCCCAGCATTCCAAGTCTTCTACCAGTTTAATTTTAACCCACAGTGATCTATACTTCTGACTGGATAACTGTGTGCCTTTGTCAGGTTGCAAGTTTCTGAAGCTTGGGTCATTTGGAGGATTTTCTTGCTGTCTGTAAGGAATCAACATAGATAGATCACCTGTTATCATAGTTGAGCTTTTTAGTCACATGACTGCTTTTATTTTTAAAATATATGCTTGTCGTATATAGCTCACACCGCACGAGCTAAAGGGCTTGTTTTTGCCCAGAAGAACATGGAAGAACATGCTTCAATTTCTTCTTTTTGCCACATACTTCTGTTTTTAATTATCTTTTCTTAAGTAAACTCTTCCGCATATATGATGTATACTTCCCTTTGAGAAGGATTTCCCAAGAAACCTTACTATATTTTACAAATATGCACTAGAGCAGATGGACCTGTATTGAGTACTTTCTGGTGTTGAAATTTCTAAGTGCTTTACATGTGCCATTTCAGTTGACCCTCTCAAAAATTCCTTTGGGTTACATTTTACTCCTGTTTCACCAGTTAGAAAATTGGAGTCAAAAAGGTTAACTTTCAAAGTTTACAACAGTGGGAAAGAACTGAAACACAAATTAATCTAATGCTGAAATTTTTACCTCTTTTTCCTTATTTTAGCATCTGTAAATGTTGTTAATCGAATGTCAGAGTTTCACATGTAATATTTTTCGAACTGTGAATATTTAGTACCCAATACTAGTAGCAGAATTGTTAGACTCTGTAGCAAGTTAATTTTAATGAAAAAAAAATGTGTTGAAATAAGACCAAAGTGGGGGGGCACTGCACAGACTTTTTTATACCTTACATAATTTTCTTCTTGATATAACTGGTCTTCCCAAGAAAGTAAATCTAAGATTTTATAATAATTCCTAAGTAGTGCACCTAACTCAAAATTAAATTTGTTCACAGTCATGAGAGCTATATTTTTAGGATATGTCTTCTTACTATTTAAAAAAACCTTCTTAAAAAACTAACTTCACATCCGACAGCTCTGTATTTAAATCTATTTCCTTTAGATTTATATTGACATCTCTTCATGATCAATTCCTTTGATATACCCCTTGTCTCTGGTCATCCTGATAGCTCATATATCACACTGGTGAAGTACTTAAAGATTTTCAAACATCAACCTCAGACCACTAAAAATATTGCTTCTAACATACTATTCTCCTTCAATTTTCTAAGAAAGAATAAAGTTTTAAGATCCAGGTCAGGTTTCACAGATTTCATTTTCTAGGATCCTTCCTAACTTCTGATTTAGAGGTGAACACAGACACACACACACACACACACACACACACACACACACACTAAGTGGCACTCCTTTCTCCTATGTGTTATGGCTTATCACTGTACTTACTCATGCTGAGTTCCAAATCATTTTATTTACTGTTTGACATTTTCACTGGGCCTTTGTTTCAAAGAGTAGGGACT